>JAQGAE010003108.1:0-15658 GCA_034696685.1 Julus scandinavius | reverse complement strand
AGTGAACACCTCCCTAACTTGAACACTTTTGGCTGGTCCCGGACAGCTTCCATAGAAATAACATTAGGACAGACCTCACATACAAACAAAACCCACAATGCAATATTTCCGTTCTTAAAGGTTTCATTTGGATCTATCGTAAGTATTATTCCAATGATTAACCCAACAGTTATAAAATCTACACTTTATTGAAACTATATACAGTGAAACCTGACAGATTGAACACCTTTATAAAGTGAACACCTCCCTAACTTGAACACTTTTGGCTGGTCCCGGACAGCTTCCATAGAAATAACATTAGGACAAACCTCGATACAATGAACACCTGTACTTTGTACATTGAACGCTTTTTTCAGTCCTCAGGATGGGTCTAACCTCTCTAAATAATACACTTGACCATTGAGTTCCAATTAAGCCCCTAGAGGGCGCTCTACAACAATCAGGGGAAATTCCCTTATTTAGTCTTTATTTATTTTGGGTACTGGTAGCCAATTGCAAGTCATAGTACATATCAAGCAAGATGAGCAAACGAAGCTACACGGAATTGACATTGGATAGAAAAAAGGATGTTATCCATGCAATTGATATGGGAAAATCTGTAAGGACTTTAACAAAAAAATGATGATAAACACACAGAGAAAGATCGAAAATGCGATCATCAATGATCGAAACAAAAAACTACAGTCGATTACAAATTTCTTTAAAAAAACCTAAAATGAACACCTGTCTAATGTAAACACTTTTGCCTGGTCCCATGGGTGTTCAATGTAGACAGGTTTCACTGTACTTGCAATGTCCGTTGTAGCATTACCATCGTTTTATGCTAATCTGACATTAACCTTTGCTGATGAGAATTGTTCGAAATGAAAATTCAATGCATAAAGTGAAATTCCTTATCCTTTATTTCCTTTGTGGAAAAACTGATTGCAACCATTTGTAGTTGCATGTCTTATTTGCCATTATAGCAGCAACCTCAAATCATTACTTTATTGTCAGTTTTTCAATTTGGCATCACTTTGCGTCAGTTTACAACCAATTTTTTCCATAAAGGTTCGCACCAACTGTGGCAGAAGTGACATCACTTCCGAAACGTCGATTATGCACAACCATTGTGGGATTAATCGAATTTTGCTCAAAAATACTGTGATGATTACTTTTATTTTTTAAATAAGTGGGGGTTTTCTTTAAAAAAAAATAAACTGTCCAGCCATCGACAAATTATCATAATTCAATAAAATATGCGTTTATACCTTCTATTGGAATAGTTTCACGTACCTTACTTATATAATTGTATTGAACTATTTACTATAAAAAGACAATCGATACTATAATAATACTAAAAATACTGTACTCAGTGAGTGTCGATTATTTAATAAATAAATAAATAAATAAATAATTGACATGAATGACGCTATTTGTTGACGATCGGTTAGCGAGATGAGGTTTGTCTGAAAACTTACGTGACCGATTTGGAAGAGACCGTTTGAAAACCTGAGATCAAATTCTTGCTCAAAAGCAAACACAATGTTGTTAGCATATGCATGCAATGCACATTCGATTTGACAGGACATGAAAAGCGTTTATGAAATTCTTAAATTTCCAGAAAAGTTCAATACGTGACATTTTATGCTACATTATACTAGGCCATTACTATGTGCAGACTTTGAAAGCCACGATAGATTTAAAAAACGTAAAAACCAAATTTGTAATCTATTTCATTTGTTGTAATAGCCACCATCACGCAAGAAGCTAGTCGTTCTAACCGGAAACGCTGATTTTGCCGGATGTGCCAATTCCGTACGCGTGTGCACATTCATATCCACTGAAATCAGCGGCCAAAAGCCGGTGTTGGAACTTGGCAGCCCAGAAATTCGCCTTCTATAAATGTTTTGCAAAGTTTCCGTATTTTTGGAAGTGCATGGATGGCAATGTGGACGAGATCTGCAATCAAGAGCGCCTCAAGAGCCCGCCAAAAACAAATATAAACCATTTCACAAGTTTACAATTTCATTCAATGCTCGTTGGTATAATCCGCTCTTTACTAAAGGTATTGAATGAACAAAAACTAGCATTGGAGTACAGGAAGAAATCCACTTCCAAATTCTATGAAATCGATTGACCCATTTTTCCATGATTGAACACCGTATTCTATTTTTTGTCACGTCTCCCATCAGGAGCGCCTCAAAAGCCCGCCAAAAGCAAAATTGGAACCAATTCACAAATTAACTATGCCATTCATTTCTCGCCAGTATAATTCGCTTTTTAATACTAAGTATATAGAATCAACAAAAACTCGCTTTAGAGAACAGGAAGAAATTAACTTTCAAATTCCATGAAATCGATTAACCCAATTTTCCATCACTGAACACAATATTTGAGTTTTTTTGCCACCTTGTTGTGTGTTTTTGGAAAATTGCTAAAAACCGGTCCTTAGTCTGTCTCCCTCGTCCCCTCCAAAAAAAAATCGTACATCAATTTATAGATGCATCAGAAGGGGAAAGCGGATAAATACTAGGAGAGAAATATAGAGGATGATGATGATGAGTTTGATCAAAATCGACTTCCTTTCTCTCTCCTTCGATTGTGTGAGCACGTGATTATTAGTTGCAATTGATTTGGGGAGGAAGAAGGGTGAGCGAGAGGAGCTTTTTGTTATCAAACAGGGTGCGAACTCCTTTTTTTTTTCCTTTGCGATATATCCCTCGTGCAAAATGATCGGCCGTCGTGATACCGCGTCAGTGTAGCCGAATTTTGGTGCGAAATTTTGGATTTCGTCGAATCCGTGAGATCGCCATGAACTGCTGCACAAAATCGCCGAGAATCGGATCTGTGTGCTCCGTTGTGATGAAGTGTTCTTAAAGCGCGTGCAGAGGGGGTCAACGATACGACAGGTACGTGAATGGTTTTGTCTTTTCAACCACCAGTTGAATTTATTCATCATTCAGGATCGTATTCCTATAAATATATAAATGTAATCCCTTTTCCAATCTTCAAACACTTATCCCTGCCCTCCCATGAATTTACCACCATCTTGAATCGCTTATCCATGTTCTTACATGACTTTCAACCAGTTAACCACCATCTTGAAACAGCTTATCTCTGTCCTTCGATGACTTAGATAAGCGATTCAAGATGGTGGAATCGCATATCTGTCCTTGCATAACTTTTACCACCATCTTGAATCGCTTATCCATGTCCTTTCCTAACTTTTACCACCATCTTGAATCGCTTTTCTCTACAATCCCCTAATTATGCCATCATTTTGATTGGTTTTTTTGTCCTACTAAACCAAGACGCCATCTTCGAAAGCTTATCCCATGCCCTACTTAAGCGCACCATCTTGAATTTTCCTTAAGATTGAATCGTTCTCGCTTTGCCGCCATTTTGAATTCTGGGTATAACACACGTTCATTGTCGACACTGGTTCTATTTACTAAGTTTAAAAAGAGTCGCCATCTTGAATCGCTTTTCTTAATATTAAACCGTCATTTATACTTTTTGTGTCGTACAAAACCGAGCCGCCATGTTCACTCTTATCTCTACATTTGTCATGACTTTCTCCATCTTGAATCGATTTTTTAAACATTAAGCAGCCATCTTGGTTATAACATTAGCTCATTTGCAACATTGCAGCTTATGAACAACGAAAAATGAGCCGCCATCTTGAATAACTTTTCTTTTTTTTTATTTCGCTATCCATTATAAACTCTGTTTTAGCAAGTAAAGGATGTTCAAATTTCCCACCATTTTTGAGTAAGTTTATCATTGGCTCCAGTTTTTGCTTTTTAGAAATCTAATCACCATTTTGAATCTCAGACTCTCCCAATTTCAGCCTCAGTTTTCAAATCCTCTCTTCAGTGTGTAAAGTTTCGACAAGTTCATACTTGCAATTTTTTTGAATAACCCTCCCAAGATCTTAAGATTTTCTTACACTCTTGTACAATTGCAAAGACGCTTCAGACTAAAACGTTATAACTACAGTATGTTTAAACAGCATATGAACTGTACAGTGTTAACAATGTTGCCTCGAATATTTAATTACAGAAAAAGTTACATTCTTACAACGATGACATTTATTATAATTTATATCTATGTTTCCTTCCGTCATAATCAATCAATTTAAAAACAGAAAAACAGAGTCAACTTAGTTCAAGTTGGGAATTTTGGGGTGTAAAAATCTACCTCAAGGTTTTTCAGATTGATTATTGAAGAAAACGTCCGACTTAATGAATGTTACATTTGGATAACTAAGCATTTCCCCCCTTCATTGTGACACAAATTCACACAATCAATCAAATGTAACTCTAAAACAAATAATTCCTCACAAGTTTTAACAAGTTTCAGAATTTCTTACAAGTTCAGGTAGTCCCAAATTCCCTTGAAATATGCACCGATATTTGGGTTTTGAGCACGAAATATACTTTTACGTTGTCTGCCGAAGAAGCAGAGATAAAAACGACCGTTTTTGTACTCAGATATTCTATCCTCACGAATTCTGAAAGTTTTAGTGTAAACTATCTCTGATGATAGATGGGCAGATTCGGTTATACAATGTCGTTTTCCGAGTAAAAGTTGCCCCTAAACGTAACCCCATCTCTACATCACTGATATTGGCTTCACATAACCCCAACAAGCGATGACCAAAAAGCCTTCAATGACCTGAGAAACCATAGAAAAATGTCATTTTGCAACGACATTGTTTCAGGAAATCCTCTAAAGGACATCATCAGCAACAACATTTTAATGTTGATGTATAGAAGCCATCTTGCAGTATATGGTATTGTTATCGATGTGATGCCCTTTATGTTTGCTTTATACTTGCCACTTGCATAATTTTGTTGTTGATATTCATTCGCATCAATATGCTACTGATGTTCATTTGCATAAATTTGTTGACGATGTTCAGTTGCATCAAATTGCTGTTGATGCCCTTTCGCATAAACTTGATAATAGCAGATTGGGTCGAAAAATATTGAGTGGCAGGAGACAAAGGGGCCCAATTTTATACCAAATAAGTATGTAAATCTCAAACAATGAAAAACATGAAAAAAAAAAATTACAATTTTTGAGAAATAAATTATACAGTTTACACAATTAATACTAAGTGAAATTCAAATTGTTATAATTGAAATTTTACATTTTTTTAAATAGTTGGTGGAAATGTGTAGTGTCCCACTTCATAATGGGGCCCATTTAGAGGGTTTTATTAATTTAACGGGTATTATTTTATAGAGGTTCTACTGTATATATGCATCAACGACAAATTAACGCATCAATGGATATCAAATGACCAGTGGCGAACTGGCCAGGGTGTCAGCTTGCCTAATGGTATGTCCAAACTCGGGCACCATAGTCAATTTAATCTCCCTTTGATCTAATATAATCCCTCTTAACTAATACCAAGCGCCCGTCCCAACAATATTAGTTTAGAGAGGTACTACAGTAATGTTGACGTCTTAAAAGTTGTAGAAATCGCTAGAAAGATCTTGCATCGCAGTGCTGTCAATCTTATTTTAAGGTAACATTTTGACATTGACAGCATCTTGCATTTAATGTTGTCATTGTAGTTGCAAGATTACCAATTTAAAGATTGATATCAACTTGCAAGCATAATTTGATTGAGTCATAGCTTGATGTAGATATCAATAAAATAATTGTCGTTTGACTATGTAAATATTTGAAAACTTTCAACAACCTAACGTCATAAGTGAATTGCGTTGCCTTCATTGGCTTACAACTACAGAATGTTTTTGTTCACACCAACTCGAACAAGCGCACTTGTTCTAACCTTTAACAAATTCAGCACTTTTTTCATGATCACTACAGTCTAAGATCATTTGCAGAGTTCATGTGTGACAGAATATCATTAACGTGTTCTTGACCCAGTCCTTGGATTACATTTCAAGATGAGTGCAGTATACTGTTACAAAATCCACCAGTTGACAGGTGGGACACTTCCAGAAGTCGATTGGAAACAGAATATTGCGCCAGGAATTTTCTACAAGGATACCTACTTTTCAAGAGTTTCATCAAAAAAGGAGAGAAGAAGAAGAAGAAGTAGAAGATGAAAAAAGTGGCATCGCCATCTGGTGTCAGCTACATCATCAGCAACCCACTCCCCTGATGAAAAAAAAGGGTGCAACGGAAACAAAACCAGGAAATTGGCGCAATTGGTAGGCTGCAGCAATTGGGATGGCGGGCAAAAATTGACCTCGATATTCGCCCCACGGCGCTATTAGTACCCATGCAGGGTAACCCAGGGTGCATATACGAAATACAAAATTAGGGCTGCGTGTACACCCAGGGTGAGGGGAAGGAGGAATTGCTACAGGATGCAGAAAAGTGCATGGCACTTCTGCTTTTCAACTGTGACGGGAAGTTGGAATAGGCGGTAATGACGTCACGTCCATTATACGGCCCTCATCGAGGTTAAAACCAGAGTTGTACTAGATAACTAGACCCGGCATGTTTTATAGTCTTTAGAAGCTGCCCCTTTACTAGTATTTGCTTTCTAGTAATATAGTGTTGGGATTTATCCAAGTAGCAAATCTTCAATCACCTAGTCCACGAATTAACGAGTTGATATTAGGAATGTGCAACCACATTTACTACCGAAAACTTAAATATGAAACGTGTTGAAACATTTCATTCATCAGTGCAGTATACGTTCAGGCATAGAATAAGGGGCCATTCAAAAAAGGGTCATTATGGACATACACTAAAGCTTTATGTCCACTGCACTCAACATTCAACAAAAATGTTGATCAACATGGTTTGCTGAAACAGATTTAGAAAAACAAGTTTGCCTATCGTGATGTTTGAGCAAACTTATGACGCCATTATGGACGTCCACTAAAGCTTTATGTCCACTGCACTCAACATTCAACAAAAATGTTGATCAACATGGTTTGCTGAAACAGATTTAGAAAAACAAGTTTGCCTATCGTGATGTTTGAGCAAACTTATGACGTTTTTATTGTTGAAATACCATGGATCAAAGAGGGGAAAATGTCGCCACTTTACTGCGCATGCTCAGCCATTAGGTCAAAAAGGCGCTTTGACCAAGAGCATTACCAAGCATGGCTGAGCATGCGCAGTAAAGCGGCAACATTTTTGTTCAACGTTTTGATTGAGACAGGTCAGCATTCCTCAACATGTTGACGAATACATAGTTTCAAGTTTGTCTTGAGTGTTTGTATGTTTGGAGTTTGCATGTTTTATGTTGAATGCTGAGTGCAGTGGAGACTGGAGACGTGGCTTAATGATGGCATTTTTCAGTTTTTGGATTTTAAGTTTAGTTGAGTTTCAAAGGTCAGTGAAAACGGAAATGGACACCAGAAGAAATGTGTCCCTAGTCTCAAAATGTACTTGAATTGTTGAATTTTCCTGGAATTTCCCATCGAGGTCATGAAATTTTCGTTAATCTGAAAAATCTGGAAAGATGTCATGCAATTGGTAGCGAGGCAGATGCTTGGAAATTTATAGATGACCTAAAACCAAATTTCCTACTCTTTAAAATGGCTATTTCAGTTTTTCTGATATGCAAGACTTTTTGACCGTCCCTTCGAGTGTTTGCCCTTCCATCTGAGCTTCCGAGTATAGCATGAATTCCAAAGTTTCCAAATTCAATGCATCATATATTAGTCTCGAAATTTACATTTTAATTAAGGCAAAATTCGACTTCCTTACACAGCTTTAATATAGATGAGTATTAAAAAAATCACTCCATGGGATAGCCAATTAATGATGAGCTCCTTGCAAGATGGCGCCCTGTAGAGCGTTCCAGGATGTCATCACTATGATGGGAAGCTTGGTCATTTTCCTTCCCTCCTTCGGTCATTAATTATTAGTTGCTGAAATATTTGAAACGACGCAGACGACGTCAAATATTATACAAATTGCTTCGTAAAGCTGTGGCACATAAGTCCGTCTTTGTGCTCGCATTGTGAATGGGATGGACATTTTCTCCCCCAACCCCCAGCTCAACGAGACAAGTGGTGATAAAACCGTTCCAACGTTAGCTCCAACTAATTAATATTCCACCATTTGATGGCACGGAGGGAAGTGCATGGCGTCACCCCATGATGAAAATCTGCAGAAGCTCTGTCTATTTTTTTTTGTCGTCCATGTTCATTAGGTTAAAGGTTCTGCCGGAGATGGGCATCATTTTCCAATTGCAGGTTACATTGGCCGTGGATAAATGCCCGGTTACATATATATGTCAGGACGAATTTCTGCTAATTAACCTTATTACGGATCAAGTTCAACACCTCCTGAAATGGTCGTTCCATTGACTCCAAAGATGGCAGTCTTGGTAGAAAACAGTGTACCATAAAAATCTCATCCGCCGCTAGGGCGATTATGGCCATGGCGTAAATCCTAAAATTCCAACCAAGATTGGGACAAATAAAGAAGCCATGTTGAAAAATGTTTTTTTTTAGTTTTTTTAAAGATAAAGTAATATAAAGAAATATGGTGGTGTGAATCGTGTGATCAATGATAAACAATTAAAACTGTCTATATGTACATGTAGAGCAAGTGTTGAGCAAATTCATGCTCTATGTTAAACACGTCTTTTCGTAGCAATTACATGTATTACACTGGTGGGGGACTATAATTTAAAAAAATCCTAAAAACATTTGGTTTTTTGAAGAATGAATGTCAAAATACATTTTGCAAATACACTGCATTCCGTAATTTAAGATAATGTAAAAAAGTTCCAATCAAAATCTCATATTTTTAACTACATGTACAATGAAACTGATTACGAACATGTATGAAATACGATTCTAGTGGTCCTAATAACGCCATGCTAGACCTAAAACTGACAGGGGCCAATATTTGTGTTTTGTATGTTGATTTCTACCTGTAGTTGGTGGTCCCATGATCTCATCATCTGTAATATATGAAACATTCAGATGATGAACTAAGGGGCCATTCAAAATTGACTTTCCCCAACCCCTGTCCACATGTGTCCATTTTACCCAGACCCCCTTCTCCCCCTCCCCCTCATAGACGTCCTTAATTTTTTGAAAATTCCAGAAAATTTGTTTGAACATACAAAGGCCCATCCTATACATTTTCAAACACCCGTCTCGTTGTCAATTCCACGACATTTTTCCACATTTTTCTGATTAACGTTAATTTCCTGACCTCGAAGGGAGATTCCAGCATAAAATTGGTGTTTAACACAAAATTTGGTATAATTCTCGACTTTCCCTAGGTTTTAAAAATTCAAGTACATTAGGGACTATAGTGACACGTTTCTTATGGTGTCCTCCCAACCCCTTTCACTGACTTTTAAAACTCAAACAGAAAATCCAAAAACTGAAAAATACCATCATTAGTGGACATCCAAAATGGCTTTCCCCCCTCCCCCTGTCCATATGGTGTCATGATGACCAACCACCCCTTCTTGAGGACGTCCTTTTTGAATGACTCCTAAGCTCCATCATCCAAACTTCAAGATTTCAGTTCGCTCATCTACCACCAGAGGCCAGTACTCAAATTTCATGGGTGTGAATTTCCATCATGGCAATGAAGTCAATCTAATGCCAAATCATCTCATCATTTTTAAACTCCTTTCAACTGGTGCAAAGTTATGACTTATGAACGGCATAGTTATATTTAGCATGGCAACAAAGGTGAAAAAAGGTATTTGTCAAGGAGAGCCGGGGGAATGAAAAAGTACCGAAAACATATCGAAAAATGAACAAACAAACGATAACGACGGGCGAGGTGAAGGCCAATGGAGCTCAATGACTCCACGATGGGAAAATGTTACAAAGGAGGGGGGAGGAGCTTGTCACTCTCCCACGTGCCACTTGAATCTTGAGTTTAATACACAAGGTCCTCAAGTAGCCCCTTGTAGGCACTATGCAGACGGTAGAGGGCGCTCCTAGCTGCCAACTCAGGCAAAGCCACAGAGAAATTATTTGAGATACCTTTGAAGAATACATGAGGAATGTACTCTTTGTTTCCTGAACTACAAACAGCAGCGATGGTATAGAATATAAAAGAGATATTCTTGGCTTGATAAATGACTTTACAAGATTTAGATTCCCAAGCGGAGAACTTGTTCTGTTTATGGTGGTCGTTAAAATGAAATAAAATATAATTTCCCATATATATATTTTTTATATATTAGTTTTGAATTATCACCCTCTTATGAGCTGAAGTGTGCCAAAAATTTCTGACGATAACCAGACGAACTCCAAAAAAACATTTCACCATGCTTATGTCCCATATTTATTTGCCAGGTCTTTTTTTTAAATTTTTTTATGTTTATATAATTCTATATTACATTACTCATATGATATTCCAAATAAAGTGAAGAACTGAACGTTGAACATGAAAAAGCCATATTTGTTTAAAAATTATCGAATTTGTAGAAAAACCACAAAGGATTTGTAATAGGTTCTAGGGGATACACATTTTGCAAGGACTTATCTGTTAAAACAAAAGTGAAGTTATTAATTTTCAATTATGCAGATATTGAAATATATTTATAAAATTTGCATACATGTTTATATATATATATATATATATACATTGACGTCTTTGTTTTCGGTATTAAGGTAGTAAATTCAGCAGATGTGGTGAAACGGAAGTGAAACGTCGAGAATACGGATAACGGCTGTAAATCGGCTTACGCGGCGGGGCAACGGCTTACAATACCTTTTCAACATTTCTAGCCGTGCTACTGACACAGCTTCGTTTTTGTATGTCAATTCAGCACTATCTTTAGTGTTTAACCATTTCAAGATGAACTACAATTAGAAATTGAAACACAAAGTTTCTTAAATTTTCGAAATTTTACCAGAAAATTGGAGCAAACCTTAGTTACACAATACACAATATAATCGAGGAAAATCCAAGCATTATTAATCGTTACGTAAGCAAACAAACATTTTAACAAAAATCGTTTTCGTTATATCACAAGCGGCCATTTTTGAAATATCATGCTAAAACAAAATACCACACGAAATACATATATACGTAGTTTTCGTAGCCTTTAGCATTTCATTTCCAAAATGGCTGCACCCTTATATATCATAAGCGGCCATGTTGGAAATATCATGCTAAAGTTATATATGACACCAAATACTAAAATAGTTTTCGTAGCCTTTACCATGTCATTTTCAAAAATGGCTGCACCCTTATATAAGAAGCGGCCATGTTGGAAATATCATGCTAGTTGTATACGCTGCTAGTGTGGTGCTAAATCGGAGCAAGGTAATATTATTCCAATCGATAAACTCTTCCATTCACATGATTCGATTTTTGTGATACCGTAATAACCGCAAAGGACCTATAGGTGCGTAAGCCACGATCGGGGGTCGTCCGAGAAGTCCGCCACATGTTTACATGCAAAAGCCATAACACCAAACGATTTGACCTCACGAACGACCTGCCGAATTCCCAACCGCTAAAAAAAAATGAAAACCTTAAAAAAAAAACACTAAAGGCCAAAAAGAAAGAAAGGAAAGGCGGAAAGAGACGGTCATAAAAATTCCCGTCGAGTCATCATTGAATTCAAATTGGAAAATAGTTCGGACCTCGTTTGTTCTAAATCAAAATTATAATCAACTTAAAATATATAGAAAAAAGGAGAAAAAAAAATTGAGGTGGGGAACAGGGCATTATAATAGCTCACCCTAAAAAAAGCAATTCGGCCTCTGAATCAAAAGCACAGCCAGTGAGAAAACAACAACACAACAACAGGTGTCAACGCCATCTAATCTCCAGGTATACGAAAGGGTAACTTAAAAAGGATAATCTTGAGGCCATCCACAAATTTTGGCTAATTTCTGGCCTCTCGCCTAGGGATTTCAAAGCTACGGCGCCGACATTAGGTATTGCCTGGCGTATTCCTAAATAAAAAATGGTTAAAAAAAACCTTGAAAAAAAGTATAATGAGGGTGAAGGAGTTGAGAAGAAAAAAATGGCCATTCGCACGCTGCCACATGTAATATGATTATTTAAGGGGGGCGCCATATCTATTTGCGTGTATAATTTCGTGCAAAATGGGTGTGATGACTACCATTTGCATAGACAAATCCAGAACAATGTGCGGAAAATTAGAATCGGGAAGCGAAAAAGAGATTTCGTGATGAAATATGTATTTCTAGAATAGTTGCACGCGGAGGCCCGAACCTGGGAATTTCAAGGGCAATCCCGAAATTACGCATTTGGTCAAATAAAGGCGGAGGGCGTGGACGGGGTGGGTCAGGGGTCAACGCCCATGACTTGGTGATAATGTTGGGAGACCCAGAGACAGCACGAGTCTCATGTTCAGCCTTGTATTTCCAACATGAACATGCCCTTTTGTCCCAGCTTTTGATTTGCTAAATCATCGCAGCACCTCATCTTGGCATAGCGGCATCAATGTGTTCTTCTGGAACAAGGCTGTATATGTTATCCCAAAAAAAATTGCAATTCTAGAGCGGAAAAATCGTAATTTGAATGCAGAAAAATTGCGTTTTTACCTTAAAAATCGCACTGTTGACGTGGAATAATTGCATTTCTAAAACAGAAAAATCGCTCATTTACTGCAAAAAAAGGATTGTTAACCAAAAAATCTAACTTTTAATACAAAACATTGCGTTTCTAGAGTAGAAAAATCGCACTTTTAATACAGAAAATTGCGTTTTTACCTTAAAAATCGCACTTTTACTTAATAAAAAGGCGCATTTTTACCTAAAAATCACCCTTTTAAGGCAGAATAATTTAATTTTTAAAGCAGAGAAATCACATTTTAACGCAAAAGTGGAATTCCTCTTATATGTTGCCGATGATTTGTCATGGACGACATCACGTGGCTTCGATCTATCACTAACATCGTCCACGTGATGCCGTCTGTGACGTATACCTCTGCATGCTATGTGGGGTGGTACAAATTAGGAACATATATGTTAGCACAGTTAGTTTTTTAAAATGACAAACTGAACAGATTCAACGCAAAAAATATGTTTTCTAAATACATCTGCCACATATAGAAAAGTTTCAATATACATGAGCCTATCATACATCTGATTATGTGTAAAAGAAGAATATGTTGCGATTGTGGTGTATATAGGCGAACATATATACGTCTTGATCTGCAATCCTAAAATTTTAAACGCTATTTTTGAAGTGTTTTCAAACCATCCCAAATCCGTGACGTCAACGATCACGTTGTGCAAAGTCACGCCATATTATGCAGTGTGCTAGGCCGTTGCATAATGGAGTCCAATTATTATCTATCATTCATCAACATCATTATAATTAGATGATGAATACATAATGTCAAAAATTTAAAATACTGCAAATTCATACTGTAAACATCAAGGTAGTGAGAAACAGTCTGCTGTCTGCATGTTTAACTGTCCAGAAGCCCAATTGATGACCAAACTCGACAATAATTCGGTTGATTGTAAAAAAAACAGGCATAAATTAATTGAAATACAGCAAAACATCTGTTCCAGAAGTAAAGAACGCACCCGGAAAGCAGTGCTGTCAGACTGATATCGTGTGCACAGCAATTAGGAACTGTTCAATCTAGACAGTCAATCGAGAAGGAGTAAAGGGCTAACATGGTCACATTTAAGAAAGATAGTTTCAGGTGCAGCCATCAGAACTCTGCAAATTAAATTCCGCAAACAATTACTAAAGTCATGTTTGACGAAATTTCAATTGTACTGACTTCCTATCGCGAATAAGTCATCTCATGCAGCGAAGTAAGGTTTTGGTTACTATGACTGAGCTATTTTTCAATACTCAATAATATGTTTAGTATGGAAGATCCTGTTTTAATGACAATATTGCATCTTTCAAGACATCTTCGGATGAGGCTTAGCATGTGTACTTGGAATGCGGTAATTCAAGAGGCTCAACATCATTTGTCATGATGATTCCATATTAACTCGAAATGTACTTGACTGATAGGTTCTGACATTGTCACTTCTAAGAATCTGTTAACTATCTGTTGATATACATAGACGTGGGCAATAATAGTGTAAAAGATTCATGATTATCATAAAAAAATCGTTTCTATATTTGTACCATATTGAAACTTATAAGTGTAGATTTCTCGAGTTTTTACGAGCAAGAAATTTGAGAATGGCTAAAGCAACACCAGAAAACAACAATAGAATAGCTTTATTCCACGGTGTTATATTTTCGATTTATGCATGAAGCCGAAAAACCACAAAAGTAAGGAAAAATGAATTTCAAAGAAAAATTATTCTAATCTTATTTCCGTTGTTGTTTTTAAGTCGCCTTCAAACCTGCATAAATCGTTCATGCCCTTAAAGAAACGCAGAAAAATTCTGAAGTCGTGTTTCTTCTAAAAGGTGAGCTTTCACTTCATCATCCCATTAAGAGGGTCATAAACCCTTTACATTTTTTGAAGAAGGCGAAAACAACATTTAAAAAAAAACTATTCTATATAATAACAATAACATCTTTTTATGAAAATTCCTTTTTCCCCCTACAAAAAAAGTAAATTTAATATTTTGTTAGCTAAAAATATACTGTATACATAAAGTAATAACATATAATACAGAGTTATAATTACTCAGAACTGTCATTTATTATTAATAATTTTGAATGTCAAGCTTTTTGAAGGTTTTTACTACTCGGAATAACACAATATCTGAGATTCTGATGAAGTTATCTGACACCACTGGTAAACTGAAACTTCATCGGTGCTTTGCATTTCATTCAGTTGAACAATTCATATGCCAATTAAGTTTCAGCATGTCATCAAAATCCAGAAAAAGCCCACTGTCATACTATATTAGATTAGAGGGGAGGTTAGGGACATGTTCAGATGCTCTCATGCTATTCCTCAAAATATGCAATTCTGCAAAAATGACTAATATTGTCTTATATAGATGAGGTTGGGATAAACAATTTGCCAACAACACAACAACCTGGATGCTCCCCATGACGTGTTACCAAACCTCGTAATGTGTGACTCCATGTTCCCATCCTTTTCCTGTATGCAAGCAACTGTCATGCCAGGCGGTCAAGATCCTTGCAAATTCAGTATATATATCAAACTGTCCAAAACCCCCCCTCTCGAAAAACCAAAAAACCCACCATTTCTTTACGTTGGCCCCCGACCACGTAGGTGGCCTTCCACCACGGCCGCCAATACGATGGCGTCCATTGTGACTTTCCGGGAACAAAGAGGCTACTGTGTGCCGTGTCAACGCCACCTAAGCGCCGCAACAAAACACCTCTTTTAGGACGACGCCGGGAGGATGGGGGCGATGGACAAACAGCATCATATATAATGCTGGAGCGCCGTGGCCATTTCTAGAGCACTTGTTTGCCAATTTCCAGAACTGAATAAAATACACCTTTACGCGGTCTCAATACATAGTGCAAAAACATGACCACATATGTATACATGGACCCATTCATTCCACAAATGACGTCCTAAAGGGGCCATTCAAAAAATTATGTCACACCTAGGGGGGTGGGTGGGTTGATTGTTATTTGTGACAATTGGGACCACGGGGTGGGGGGTGGTTCGGTAATGTGACATCACAAAATCAAAATTTATTTCAAACAGTAAAAAAATATGCAGTAAATTTTTAAAATTTTTTTAACATTTGAAATTTTGAATAGCAGTCGGGAAAAAAGATTTGGGTCCTGTAGTGACTTAAAA
>JAQGAE010003107.1:0-15662 GCA_034696685.1 Julus scandinavius | reverse complement strand
TCTTTATAAATATGTAAATTTTATTGTGTAAACGACGAGATGAGCTGAGACTCATAGTGTCATTAAATAACCTTTCCTAGTTCGACATTTGGCGGCATGATGAACATTCATAAAAACATCTGCAAGCATCCTGCCACCGAATCTAAATTTAAGACAATTCGCACAGACTTTTATCAACCACATGCGAGTTTACGAAATTACTGTAATAAGAAGACGAAAATAGTATATTTAAAGCAAAAGAGCGCCGTAGAGTATATGTATACTGTTGCGCACTATTATTCAATGTACGTTATGTCATCCCAGGCGGTTTCCACGACAATAGCTATCCTGTGAGACAATAATCCAAGAAGGCAACCACAATTGCCGCAAATTTCCTGTTTCTGTGTTTACGAGCAAGGGGCTTCATTCTAACAATCAAGCCCTTTTCCAGCAAATGAGTAGCGTACACCAATGCGTTCAAAGCAACAAATTTCTGTCGAAAGATATAGCTGTGGTGGGTGGTGCAGCATCAGGTAACACAACCTAGCAATATGTCCGCCTCTGTAGGAATCGATTCAGCAAGGCTAAGGAACAGTAAGAGCAGAGAAAGAGAGGAAAGTGATCAAAAGCAAGTGCAATGGGCAAGTCCGAACAGCTGCAACAGCAAACAAACAGCATGGCATTACCGCTACGAAAGTAATCCCAGCTCCTTGGCGCGATCTGAAGAAAACCACTATCTTAAAGTGCATTACTTTATTACGTAGCATATAAAAAGAAGGGTGCGGGGAAAGTATTCGAATGCATAAGTAGATGGGGCAGGATTGCGTATCTGGAAATGGACTAAGGCCAGCATAGATAAGGAAAGATTGGGGGGGCAAAAACACATAGTAGTCGTGTATCAACGAATTCCTATTCGCATATTCAACAAATCCAGGTGAATGTGTTGGCAAAGTATCGATGGACAAAAAGATCTACTAGGCTTAGAATCGGTATTAAGTTAATTTAAAACTCAATTGAAGAACGTATATTTTCCTACCCAAGTTAATCATTCAGCTTAATTCTGAAATAGGGTAGCCTACAATACCTCGTATCCGCTCCAGTTGGTTAAGGGAGAGACGATTAAACCAGAGTTTATAAAATAATCATATTAATCTTCTTAACATTTAATCTACAATATATTATTGATTATTAATTAGCATATTTACAAAATTAATCCACATTTCTGAAAAATGTGTGCACCGATTCTTGTTGCTCAACATACTGCAGAAGTGTGGGGAGAGTGGGTATAGGAACGGGACATTTTTCACTTTTTTATTTTTAAAAGTAATCACAAACCATAAACCATAATACATTTTATTCACAAATTTACTTTAAATTATTGTGTATATTGCGCACAGTGTTGAAAATATTAAAATAAAAATTATATTTGAAATTAAACTCCTTTCCAAGTTGTTCCAATCCTCCTGCGCACAGGAGCATTCGAGATACAAGGGAATACGCAAGTCACACTAATTTAAGATTTCATTCATTTTCAATAATAAGAATATACTTTTTCTAAAAACATACCTTTTATAAACATTTTTTATTATTAAAACTAACAAACTTGTGAAAAGGGACAAACTCTTCCCTATCTATGCAATTTTTTTTGTATGAACAGGTGCCTTTTTTGAAGGACGCAAAAAAATGTTTCTGGAAACTCACGGTTAAACCGGAGAGGAAGCCGGTTAAGGGGGTACCTAGCTTATTTGCAATGTGAAGATGTTAATACTGTAAATTGGGTTCCAGACCACGGTAGTAAAGCCAGTCACACGATTTTTTGGATGCTTAGTTCATACACATACAGAATGTCGAAATATTGTCTAAAATCCAATTCACACAGTTTAATTTTTTTAAATACACAAACATCCAATTTCTACAACAAAAAATTAAAAAAACACAATATCCATGAAGCGCAATAAAACGATCGAGGTATGCTTTTAGTAAACCAGGCCAAATCTTCTAACCTGCTTAAAAAATTCTTTCAACTCCTTCAGCAGTTTTCTAGCATAAATAAACAGCCACAGATGTTATTTCCAAAAACATATTAGCGGAATATTTAACGCGATTTAAAATATGCATAGATATCGGTATCGTTTGATCTGCATTATATGCGATATGTGTAATTTAGCATTCGAACACTTTTCATGAGAATTCAAAAGATTTTTTCATGTTAATCCGCTTTAAGCATTGTACCATTGATGATTTTTATATCTTGGCTAACACACAAAGCAATTCCATTTAAATAGCAAATAAGGTATTATGCGGCATGCATTGACAAATAATTTGATTAAATTTGACATTGATAGGCGAAAGAACGCACAGTAATTCATGCAGCGCAGCAAGGTTTTAGCATCAAATACAAGCTGCATTAAAGAAAAATGCAGTTTACCAGATGCTAAGATAATAACATTAAAAGCCTGCTAAAATTATTTGCATAACATCAAGGATTTTTCAAAAAACGAATTTAAGCTTATGGAAGAATTTAGCTAACTCCACAATATTTCGAATAGATTTTATTGCAATAAGAATGTTAATTTTAATCTATTAGTCACCTTCAGAGATGATTTAACATTGAAATCAGCTGCAATAAAACTACAAATTTTATAATTCGATGTTCGATAACCTTTATAATAAAATAGAGGAATGCTGAAGAATAAAAATATTGTAAGCAAATGAAACATATGAAAGAATAAATTTCAAAACTAACAGAAACTAAGAAACGAGGGGCGGTCAAAATGTCTTGCATATTCGTTTATTATTCGAAAACGAGATGTCGTACAAAAAAACTGAAATAGCCATGTTAAAGAGCAGGACATATTGGTTTTAAGCCACTACATGACGCCACAATTCATTCAGAATTTCGAACAAACTATCAAAAACAAAATGTCGCCTCACTTGAAAGCATTCAAGCGAGGAGAACAACAAAGTGTTATTCATGTTTCAGTGTTGAAAGGCATGAAACCGAGTGAAATTTATGGTGAAATGTCAGGAGTTTATGGTGACAAATGAGTTTAACAAAGTTCGGTCCGGAGGTGGTGATTAAACTTTAAGAAAGGACGCGAAACTGACTGACAAAAAGAGAAGTGGTCGTCAGAAAACGTCGATTTGTGGCAATATCTGCATATCCAACATAACACATTGTACGAGAGGGGTATAAACAATCTCATCAAACGTTGGGATAAATGTGTCAACAAACTCTGATACTACATTGAAAAATAGCAAATTACCTGATCTTTAAAAAAGCTATTTTAGTTTTTTTGTACGACATCTGGTTTTCGAATAATAAACGAATATGCAACACATATATTTATATTTTGACCGCTCCTCGTACTCGTAGTATAATGAAATCACAAAATGTTTAATTTTCAAAATTTCGAATCAGTAGAAATTTACACGTAGAATATTGCAATTCACAACACAAAACAATGCTGCGAACAAACAGATGCATCAGCTTGCAAGTTAATATTGCCATTCACATTTTCGAGAATCCTAAAGTGCGTAAACATTTTGTGATACAAAATAACATACTTTGATTCCATGCACGGCGACACGCATAAGATCCCTTCATATTACCATATTTTCCAACCTGTCAGAGTACAAAACACTTAATTGGTATCTGTCTGCATCTATATACCTATTACTTGTTGTAATCTTTTTTTTCACATAATAGATGAGCTAAAGTGTAATCTGAAATAGCGGTTGGTGTGATAAAATACTCGATTAAATAAATCTTGATGGGAGCTTCCCTCAAGAGTTCGTTTCTAAAGATTTCGGTAAAAACTATTGAGACATTGTAATCAATAATACATGCAATTAGGATGCCTGTAGCACATCCCAGCAGTTCATCAAGCATCGCCACAGATTCTAATTAAATTCATGGGATTTCTTGTTGCAACGGGTGCAACCCTCAAATTATGTTACAGATAACAAAAAAAAGGTGGATGTGGGAAAATCGTTTAATAATAATTGCATACAAAAACTTTTATACGCCTTTCGAATGCGAGGGTGAAAATCTATATCGATTTTTCTAGAAAAAAACCCCTCTATAATTATAAGTAAATATAAATTGATGCTCACATACAGAGACAAAAAAACTGATTTTATAGGCGTTCAAAGCACTAATTTATTATTACCAAGTAATATTCAAGTAAAATTTAAGTCTTGCATAATTTGCAGAAAAGTTTCACCAACAGATGACAGTTCAATTAAACCTGTGATTATTTTTGTCAACAAAATACGATACCGATTTTCGTTAATTTAATGATATTTGCAACTCTTTTTATTAATAAAATCAATAACATGATATTATTTGCATGCTGCTCGAGATATTTTTAAAATAGCACACATTCGCAAGTAGATCCAATGATGCGCATTTAAAAATGTATATCATAATAATACCTACTTTACACAAATAACTAAACTTATTTCAAAATCCATGGTAAATATTGAATGGAATTGAGTGGAATTGAATAATGATAATTAATAATAAACAAGCCTGTTTTAAGGGTATTTCTCATTATTTGGTATTAAAAATGTGTTATTATTTTCAACATTTTTAAAACAATTAAATTAACAAATTTCAAAGATAGAGGATTAAATATTATAATTAACATATATTAGCTATGGAATAAGTTTCTAATAATATACCCTTAAAATATTACTAATACATACCTAACTTCATAAATTATTTTGTGAAACTAAGTTGCTAACATCCTTTTATAAATAAAGCCATCGAGGGTTATCGAAAAACCAAAAATAAACTGATGGAAACAAACACTGATTTAAGGTTAATAGGGTAAACAATATAGAGTATAAGTTACATCTATAATGCAAAAGGAACATTCCCAATGGGATTATTCTCTCCAAGTGATCAATAAGGAAACTGAGTTACTACAAAAATGCTATTTTCGAAACAAAAGGCATGTCACGTTACTCTGTTGTACGAATATTGAAGAAGAAAATGGGCATACATTGACAACACACAGTAGGTTCTTGGGTACGCATAATTTAATTTATAGCGAATAGCATCTTGCTATACAAAATGCCATCAAGACGCGAGCAAATGTCTTCAATTTCCTTACCAACTTAAATATCATAGTTTAGTACATGGGAAGAATTCATCCACTTGATAATGTTGAGCATTCTATATTCCTTAGTGCAATTGTTTTAACGAAATGAAATTGAATGCAGACTCGATGCTAAACTAGCAGGAGCTGTGAATAATACTGTAGTTATGCACATTACTATCGTGCTTTCCATTTTTGAAATTGTTTTACATATCAATTTGCACAGTAGAGAAGTGTTCTTACATTGTGCATTTTTATGGACTCGGATGAGAATTATAAAACGCAGAAGGATGCTTGTAGATTTATATCTAATATTAAATTTCAGTTTTATATTGGACGCAACAATGGCCAGAAATTTCATTACAATTGCAACGCCTCTACCTCCAGCGTGAATTACATGTAATTCAATAAAGTTATCAAACAGAAAACATGATACGACTTGTTGTAGGATGTTAGCCTACATCTTTTATACTATTGCAGTATATACATCAATGCTGGAGGTGACTATTTTTTTGACAAAAACGTTAATACTTTCCTAAAATAATCAACAGTCACATATATCTTAAAAATCTTATTTTACAACTAATAAATGCCATATAACAAACTTATAAAATAGCTATGAACGTTTTAAATGCCATTTAACAGCTCCATGGCAAGTTTGTATTGTATTGTATTAACACCCATTTTAAACACCCCATGGATGCACACTTTAATATAATAGATGTTATCACACAAATATCACGTGAATGTCACTTCAACCTAAATTTTTTTGCATTTTGCAATCCAATTGAAAACTATTTGTGAAACTTCGATGTTAAATACTGTATATGGATTTGTATGATTCATTCTTTATTGTATAAAGACAGTGCATGATTCCGACAAATCAAATACATTTAAGATTCTGGCTACTGTATGTTTAGGAGACATTTTAATTGACAATTTTATATACCGAGATGAATCCATTTAACACGAATTAAAAATACAAGGGAAAAAGGTAATATTTTACAGAATTGTCTGATGTCAATTACAGTGTTTTTTATTTCCTTCAACCCAAATTTTTTGCATTTTGCAATCCAATTGAAAACTATTTGTGAAACTTCGATGTTAAATACTGTATATGGATTTGTATGATTCATTCTTTATTGTATAAAGACAGTGCATGATTCCGACAAATCAAATACATTTAAGATTCTGGCTACTGTATGTTTAGGAGACATTTTAATTGACAATTTTATATACCGAGATGAATCCATTTAACACGAATTAAAAATACAAGGGAAAAAGGTAATATTTTACAGAATTGTCTGATGTCAATTAGTGTTTTTTATTTCCTTTCTTAAAACAAAATTACAGTAGAAAAAGTTTGAATTACTAATGCTGAATGTTTAAGAGCAATTTTAATATTCAAATTGAATGTACAATTTCATACATCGTAATGCATCCACTTAACACGAATTAAAAATACAAGAAAAAAAGCTAAATTTTACAAAAATTTCTGCAGTCAATTACAGTATTTTTTATTTTCTTTCTTAAAGCAAAATTATACTAGTAAGAATTGTGAGCTACTAATGTTAATTGTAGGACCTCGTTAATATAATTACGACATGATTAGATTCACAATTTTAAAATTGTAAAGCAAAATTAATTATTCCATTTCCAAGTCTCACGTATATTCTTACCAAATTTTTCATTAGTATTCTCAAATGAAGATATTAATCAATAATTTGAGCCATCTTTTTATTTTGTAACGAAATCACGCATGCTCTCCATACTTTAACTACTAAAGACAGAATTATGCTTATAACAGAGAATATGCATTGTGAATCTACCCTATTTCGTTGACTATATGTATGAGAATCCCCATATGGCAAGAAGGTAAAGTAATGGAAAAAAGGCAAAAAAAGAGAATATTTCTTCGTTCTTGGATTTATTCCAAAGGATTTTGTCTATCATGCCTTCCTCATAAAAATCGTAAAAAAAAAAATATCGAGTGCGGGAAAATGTGCTTGAGACTAAGAGGTCATAGCAGGAGTAAGTATCTGGCGCACACATACAAAAAAATGGCAACACGTGTATGAGAGTAGTCGTGTAGCTTAATATGTTAAAGGGAAGATAATACGCCCATAGAATCCGGCTTACGGGGTATTTGCACGGATTTGAAAGCGATGCTTTCTCGCATTTTTGGCGCAAAGCTTTCATATCTGTCAGCTTTCTTCGTCATTCTGCATGCATGGATGTATGAAATAAATGTAGCAACAGTTGCGAGTGTCTATCCGACTTTGCTGCCATTCATCATGGCAAACTTCTCTCACAGATACCGACATGTGTGTACGGCTCAGGAAGTGAAATTCCAAGAGACATGTATATATAGGTTTCTTAAATGCAAAAATATATCCTAACCAATGTCGCGCTTGGTTTCCCGTGATAACAGCATCCAGACCGCGCCTCACTTATTGCAAATTCGTTTTCTCGAAAGCTTGACATTAAAAGTTGTTAAAATAACCCAACATCTACTTAAATTCAACACTCTGGCAGCTGCTGAGGTTGACAGCTAACGGAAAAATAAAAATGGTCGTTATTATTTATTCTTACGGAATATCACCTGTTTATACATTACATCCTCTTAGAGTGAAATTTGGCGAGTGGTACTTGTGGATAACCAAGATTTAAGAACAAAATATGTATGTACAACAAATTTAGTAAATGTCATCAAACTTAATGTATCCAGTTTTCTCATGTCAAGATTTCACTTAGTTTTTTACTTTTTAATTTGCAAGTAGAATTACATGTGCCATTAGGTTCAGATCTAAGCTTGGAGAATTACACCAAAGTTAATTTTCACATGACGAGCATCAAATTTTAAAATAGAGTTAACGACTTCTTCAAATAAGTCCTTATTAACAATGAATGTTTTTAAATTTTGGCGAAATTTTTAATAAAATCAGTGATTTTATATAATCTCAGGAGAAAGGAGATTGAACTTGAAAATTACATGCTACGAATTGCTATTATCCAGTATATATTTCAAGTCCTTATTAGCAATAGGCAAAAAAAACAAAACAAACAACAACAACAACAACAAAACAAGATGGATGTTGAACTCACTTTCAAACAGGTTTGAATTTTGCGAAATTCAATTTTGTGCTAAACCTAAGCTCACCTATAGCAGGTTTTTTTAGTAAACATATGCAAAACATGTTCTTGTTACATGTTTTCATAATTCAACAACACAAAGTGTGGCCAGCAATTTTAGGATAATTTAGGAGAGATTTCCTTATTTCAACGAGCAGATCTTATTAAATTTCTTCCAGCATAACGTGTATTGTGCCAATATCACAAGAACCAGTCTTTTATTCGAGAAGAAGAAAAAATAAGGTGGGGCACTCGACAACACTTGACATGCATGTTAGAGGGTTAAGCTTCTTTTTTGACATCTCTCATCACATTTCAAAATATTCATACATGTGCGAATGGGAATTGATTCCGAGAAAGCAAGTACAACTCCGGCATATGATGAAAGGGATTTGTCTGATATTCTGAACACAGCCAGGGTTTCAAAATTCCATAATCTATTCAATCTTATTCAATGTTGAATGAAGGTATCGTGGCCGCATAATACATGCAGATTTTCATCACATATAAAAAAAATACTGAAAGCATAGGTGCTATAAAAAGCTCACCTACTTCAAAGTCGGTTTTTTACACATGTCTGCATGATATACAGTAAATCTCAAATATGACACAGCATTCGTGCCTATATAACCTAAGTAGCTCAACTTGTACAAAATTTGTGTAAAAAGGAAGAAGATAATAATTCCTACGAATTCGAATATATTTAACATAACTACCATATTGGTTTTGAAAGCTGATGATAATCTGATGTAATAATTTATACGCATCATATGTAAATGCAGCAGCAATGTGTGTGCAATATATCCATGCTTATCTGGAAACAAAAGCATGAGGGTTTATAATGGTGTTCTTTTATTTGGAGTATCTGACAACATCAACATCTAATGTGATTGTGTACGAAAAACATCTTTATTGGTGATACGCTTCAGCTCTTAAATCCCCTTTGTTTGCTACCAATAAACAGAAAACCAAGAATAGTCTAGGAAAAACAATTACCAATCGACAAAATGCCTGCATGCATCATTTTGACACATTTTACGACGGCCATATACACGAAAGTAGTGCACTTAATCACATTTCAAAGATGAAATATTCAGCGAGTGATATTAAATAGCTCAAAGACATTATACCATTTTGCTGTTTGCTTTGCATCCATGCTGATAAACTGCATGCACATTCACTTCAAGGTGATAATTATTCAAAACTTCTTATTGAAAAACGTGCAAGAGTAATATCTCGGGGATTCAGTGAAATATTGGCCAACGGGTATGGAAATTGCTCATACGAGTGACTATATACCTATAGGAAACATTGCATATCTATTACATGAAAAGTTTTAGATGCGATGATTTAAACAAAAGAATAATATATAGCTGCGTTTGTTTCCATCATAAATTTCTTCGAATCGTTGCTTAATTTCTAATAATATTAGCAAATTACTTAAAAGGGGGAGAAAGGATTTATAAGCTTATGTAATATGCATCCATAATTTTAGAAAGTATTAAGAGAACTTAGTTTTTTTAGAAATGCTATATGAAACCAAAAAATACCGAAATTCATGCTACAATTCTGATAAAGTTCAAAATATGTGCAGTGTATCATATACTAATTAACAATGTAAGTTCTACATATGTAAGTGCCAATTTCATTTTAGTGCCTTTACTATGTAGTATATGCATTTCATTTAAATCGAAGTATTTTTCACCAAGTCGTGATTTTTTTTATTGGGCTCTACTTTTTTATGACTCACTGAGTACATGGTAACAGTATAATTACTGTATAGTGTATTCTTATTAAAGTTTATGTCAGAGGCATATTACACGAAACCATGTAAACATTTTCATGAATAAAACCATGTTAGAATGTTTGAACCGTGTTGTTCATCTGTATTTATGTATGTGGTTAACATTAATGCTTTTAAAAGTTCATTTCGTGGAAAAGCATCGTCTGAATGATAAGAAAGTTTTACTGTTGCCAAAGAGATTTGTGAGCAGCAGTAAACCGGTATTCACTTTCTTCAATTCACAGTGTACCAGTTTATGCTCAGACTTTACTAGCGGGTTAATGAGCAATAAACCGTAAAGCACATAACGTACTGCTGCATGACCCCCTTTCAAATTGTGATCCTTCATTTATTTAATGCCAAGCGGTGGGAGTAATTACAAGAAGCATGATTTGCACGAGCATGGTAATTTAACTAATTGTTTTACATACAGACTTTGCAAGGTACAAAGATGGAATTAGGAAATTGAATCAAAAACGCTTTAAGGGCCTTTCTGCACTGACACAAGCTTATTTAATTAAATATTTTTTAATTAGCGGACTGCGTGTACTGGTGCCAGAACATTGCGAGAGAATTTGGAATAAACTGGATACAGATTACATTAAGACTTTGTAATGACTTTAATGCTGATCTTCAAAAACGTGTCAGTATTTATTACAATACTAAATTATACATGCTTAGTATTGATTACATCAATGATTCATGCTAATTCGCTTATTATCAAATTTTTAAAAACTGGATGATTTCTTCCAATTAATATAATAAGAAATAGCACACGACATTTTCAAGATCTAAATTGTATTCAATTTAATATTTTGTTTCAATATTGTGTGGAAATACTCGCATGTGGAAATACTCACGCAATAAATCGCTTTTAGAAATATGATTCTTGAAATACCAGAAGCCAAAGGTAAAGAAATTTGCTATTTTGGTTAGTTGCATTGCTATAACATTAATGCCTTGCTTTTATTTACTACTGCTACATATCACCAAAAATTTATAACCATAAGCCAAGGGAAGGGATACGTGCCCGTGGGTGTTTATGAGTTATTAATATTTCGTTTGGCCTACTGACAAAATATAAAACCTATGAAAACAATTTTTTTGCATACATGCCTAAAAAGGCATGCGTTCAAAAGATGGGGTAACTGAAACCATTTACCAAAATACAACAAAAAATTTAAAATAAGTGCAACTTTTTAAATTTTCTTGTAGCAAGAAAAATAATGAATTGTTGCATATACTATACGTACTGTATGTGCTTCTGATGTATAAATTAAAGGTAAATTTCCTATCCATACACATTTAACAATAAAAGTTCATTTATCACAAAAGTGTCTTACAGTATTTCTAATTGCTATTCTTAAATATTGTTGTTTTAAATTCCACACATGTATAAGTAGAACAAAAAAATTTGGGAAAAAAGCATGATAAAACATTATCATCTTTAAGTAAAGAACCTAAATGAAAATTAATAAGTTTTGAGCATAATCAAATTACAACTCTACAACCTGTATGTCTGTTTTATGCCTTTTTTTTCTATAAAACTAGAAACAGTAAAGAACCTAAGAAAATTGATTAACAGAGTTGGTGGTTTTATAAATAATTTCGCTTCTTCATAATATTTCAAAAGAGAGGAGATCCACCAACATGTTCATGCAAATGAGATCAGACATACGAAATACGAAAGTGGATTATTTAAGGATAATTTCAAAGCACGATTAAACTTCTCATCTATAGTGCCTTTAATCTGCGCACCAACAGGAAATTATATTTTCCTAGCAGATGCATTTTCATTAACTCTGCAAAATCCTAGAAATATTTTTGTCATATGTGCAGTATATTCCCGTTAGGCATGTCATACAATGTTTCTGCGTAGAACAGCTTCACGCCTGCACATATAATAATAACAATAAAACATTGCAAGTGACACTTCATATACTTCACTCCCTAAATCTCGACCCCAAGTTGCAAAATAGCTTCCATGGGATCATAGAATGAGGGTGCAACTCATTATTCAATCATTCATAAGCTTGAAAAGGGACGCTCCCTCAATTTGGTAAAGTCACATTTTAGAAATGTAAGGTCATAGAGGGTAATTGAAAGCAGAATTGTGGAAGGCCAGATCAAAAAGCCTGTTTATGGTTAGCTTACAAATGAAGGGTATAGGAATAAACCTATGGCCATGTTTTCATAGCATTTGAAGCATGGTATAGACTTTTGTGATAATTCACATCATTACAGAAAATATTACTATTACAAATAAATAAATTGCGTATTTGGCTTAAGTTTATTTTGAATAACATAAGGGCAACAGAATCAACCATTTGCCACAAATGCATTACCACAATCTGCACAATAGTGAGATAATTTGTGCACTCTAATTAATGTCATTATCAGCTTAATACCACGTATACAGTAATTCATACAAGTGAATCGCAAACACTCCTTCTTTGTTGACCAGCTATTAACACGAAATATAATTAGCGAAATTAGTTTTTAATATTGCAGTTTTTAAAGCCAAGGATAATTAGTTTAACAACCATTAAAATGCAGTGCTTGAAATATTTCTTAAGATTATCCACAATGTTTATAATATCAGAATTATAACTACAATAAATGTAATACAATGTACAAATTCCCAAAATATGAATTTACGAATTAGAAATTGAGATATTTTGCAAAACGTACAGCGTTATACATTAGAAGCATATTTGAGAATCAAATTTGGAACACAAAATAACGAAAAACGTAGGTAATGAAAACTTGTTTTTGAGAAACTTTTCACATATGTTAATTAATAAAAAAACAAATGTCGTTACAGAACTTTTTATCAATTACTATAACATTCTGTTCTTACAAAATCTTTCAACACGATGTTTAAATAACCCTCTGCACAAAAACAAATTGTTTAAAACACAAAAAGGGGGTTTACAAAATAGGTTTTAATCTATATAGTGAATTAAGTGGAACGTACTTAGAGAAAAAGTTTAATATTAAACATTTTGAACATTAACTAAGGCAGCATAGACGTTGCCTATGAGGACTGAATTATATAACAAGAGTATTCAAAAAATAACTTTAAAAGTTAAACAATTTAGTACAGCTTTCTTAACACATTTAGTATATTTTTATATATAAAAATAAGTAAGTAATCGTGATGCAATATGCTAAAATAAATAAAGCATACAACACTAGGGATGGAGGTTTCTTTCGAGTATTTTGTACCAAAATTCTACAGTAAAATACCTTCGATAAAGAATATATTCCACATATATTTGTCAAACAGTACTTCCATTATATAGTAAACGACAACTTCCAACTGTGCTGCAATACCAACTTCTGTACAACTGAGCTAGTTACGGCAATTAAACTAAATTGAAAATTTTTAGCTTTTAAATGCTTTTGACAAATGCTGGCTTAAGCGCCGTTGCTTATCCGTTTAGTCATGTGGGTCATTACACAGAGCTTTGCTAGAAAGCAATGAACTCCAAAACAACAAGATCGATGACGAATTAAGCTGGGGCAAACTAACATTGCAATTACTGACAGACGAGTGCCAAATTCGGTAATTAAAACTGAACAATTTGGGCACGTATCTAATTACTGCCTTTGCTTACTAATTACCAGAAAATCGTGGAATTAAAATTTGTTCAATCTAATTTGCCACGTTTAGGCCAATTGATTGAGCTAAACAAAATAGCACACCGATGGTATACAGTATAAAAGCATAGTTGAACGAAGGGGGAAATACCAGGCTAATGCCTTCTACATGTAATTATAAAATGTAACAAAATTAAAGAGGATTTTGTTAATTAAACATAGTTTGAAAACACGACACTGAATAAAATGAGGTATTTGCTACCTGCTAATTAGGTATTTCTGAATAAAATACTTTTTATTCAGAATTATCCAATAAACTAATTTGGTTTAAATCACATTATCACTGGTTTATTACCATGACTGTTGAATACCATATTATCTTAACCGATGCCCCCATATGTGATACATTTCTAAATATAGCGTTTTCCAGAAAGCATGTTATTTGTTCAGCATTGACCCAATTACATTAATGGGAATTTTTACTGAATATTTTGTGCTTGTTTCCAAGTAATCTTGCTTTCACGGGCATATAGAGACGTCGTTGATTTCATATTTAACTATTTGTTTCATCACGCAGTCATGTAAAATAATTCAATTTCATTTAGCAATATATTAATATAGCTAGACTATATACAACATTACTATCAAAAATAAATTCAAAATAAAATTCTTTTTAACCATAAACTAATTCGTATTTATTAAGAAAAAACTATGACAGATATAACAAAAAAATGTCAAATGATTCAGATGACATATATGTAGATTAAAAAAATCTAGGGAATGCCAATATTCAAGTTTTCCTAATTGAAGTAATACTGTTAAACCTCTATGTCCTATACAGAATGTCATCTTGCTGCATGAATTATTATTTTTCAAATTCAAAATGGCACAAGTGTCTATAATATCCAGTTTTAAACGTAGTGGAAAGTAACAATTGAAAACAGTCACCAACATAACCGTCACATTTTATTTACTTCAACTACAGACCGCCTGAGGTTACACACAGCTAAATGATTGCATTATTGCATGATGCCATTATTAAGTTGTTCATATTTGAATAGACATGTCACGCTAAAGACTCGGCTAAAATAACCCGTGGTGCTGAAGCAATGATAAACAGCATACCATATTTATAATAAGCCGCTTAGATGAAATTTGTCATATCCAGGAATATAGCCATTAGCTTAATTATATTTTATCTACTCTTAGTAAGCCTCAAGTAAATTAATTGTTACAAATCTCTCAGAGGTTCAATGCGATAAACATGAAATAAACAATTGTTATATTAAATTCTTGGTAAAAAAAATGCATTAAATATACATTGCATTTTTGGTTCACAATGTTGCGTAATTTTCTGGGTTGGATAAATCAAAAATATTACAAATTAAAGGACTACAACTCATCAAAAGAACGTATTCAAAATGATTCATTTTCTAAAATAAAGCTACATTAAACATATTGTTGTTCATGAATGCATTGTTAAATAATGTATTCACTGTAAATCCTATTATGGATAGTATATGGATTTCCCGTAATTCATAAATTATAAGACATTTAATTCCCCATAAAAATATATCTAAAACACATCCATGTACAGTCCAGGAGACAATCGCCGGATACCTGTAATATACAGCGACTTGGCAACATCGTTGTCTCCTACATCTGGATTCATGAAACCAAAAAACTTGTACGATATATATACAGTGTCTAAATGCATCCTGTGTAAATGAATAACCTCTCTAAATGCATACTGTGTAAATGAATAACCTCTCTAAATGCATCCTGTGTAAATGAATAACCTTTCTAAATGCATCCTGTGTGAATGAATAACCTCTCTAAATGCATCCTGTGTATAGGTAACCTCTCAAAATACATCCTGTGCGAATGAATAACCTCTCTAAATGCATGCTGTGTAAATGAATAACCTCTCAAAATACATCCTGTGTAAATGAATAACCTCTCTAAATGCATCCTGTGTAAATAAATAACCTCTCTAAATGCATCCTTTGTAAATGAATAACCTCTCTAAATGCATCCTGTGTAAATGAATAACCTCTCTA
>JAQGAE010003106.1:0-15664 GCA_034696685.1 Julus scandinavius | reverse complement strand
TTTATTTCCTATAATGTTGGAAATCATGGATATGTATATATTAAACTGCTTTCTTCTAATATTACTCTTATATTTATATTTCCTTTCTGTATTATTTCCACACATAATGCCATAACATGTTTAAAAAAAATTCTAGGACAAAGAATGCATTATTTGGATTTACATTAATTGCAATGGGAAAACTTGATTCGGATCACGAACAGGGTCGAGGAACGGATTAAGTTCGTAAACCGAGGTTCCACTGCATGCTTGAGTATGACGGTTGATTCGAATGAACTTTGAGCTTGATATAATCATTTGGTTGACTGGCTTCGTCTGTTCAGGCTGAGATTGAATTAAGCTGAAATAGAGTAATTCGGAGAAAGTAATTTTGTTTTCGGGGTTTTATATCTGATCCGGGCAAAGCAGTTACTGCAACAGGAATTGGTTTAAGTCTAGACAAACTCGTAAGAAAAGATGGGAGAAATTGCATCGGAAGTTATATGGACTAGAACCTATAAATGAAAGGCAACAAATAGGCGAACACGATGTTAGTGAAAAAAAAAAGGAAACGAACTTATAGGGTGGATTCGACTACGAAATTAAAGCGACTCGGTGTAAATGTATACCATTAAATGAATATTTTAAACATTTGCTTTGGATTTGTGCTTCTGTTTACAAATGCGTGAACAAATGGGCGTTTGATCGAAGGATCCGAATAAAAAAAATCAATCAATCTTCAAATCGTAAAATCGAATTTCAATATTATAGTCGTGGTTTAACTGCTGGAACTTGTCACAGTCATAGTCATTCGTGTGTCAAACTGAAATGAAAGTGCTAAAAATGTAGTTTTACATCTTGGTTGGTTGTTTATTTTGTTAAGTGGTGGTTAGTTTACAACCCCCACGACCACAAGTCTTGCTTGGAAGGGAGAAAAAAAGGACATGTGGAGAGAAAAATGTATGGTCGCGGCCTATTAGTAGAAGTTTTTAGCTGAGCATCTCTAGTATTTTAGTGGAATTATTTTGTTTTCAAGGAAATAATCGTAGAAACGCTGCTAAAAACTACAGTCGGGAATATACTACAATTACTGTTGCGTAAAAATATAGAAATATGGAATGAAATTTCTGTTATATCATCTGCTTGAATGCAACAGAGTCAAGGTACCTAAATGGCAGCACACAAAAAACATTTAGGGACTTGATGGGGACGGGAGATGTTTGTTGTTTTATAAAATCTTGTGTGGTTTATCAAAGATGCATGAAATATTGGGGAAAGTACAAGGAAATATAGAAAGCCATTCCCGTTTGATTTGATTGAGTTATAGCTTGAATAGATCAGAACCAAGAGACAAAACTTGCTTGGCATTACCCTAAACCAAACTTCCATCTTACCTGTTCCAAACAACACAATTCAGAATTCCATATAATTTTGGTTTAATTAAACACAAAATCAAAATTTAATAAATAGAAATAATAGTTCCAAGATCCAACAATTAAATTCACAAATTATTACACTCAAATTGAAGCAAATTGTAATTTTTTTTTTCGTTTTTACAATCAGAGAAGAAGCAGCCAAATCTTAGTTTTTTCAATATTTTTTTCTTCTCTGTTCCATATTTTTCTAGTTTTAATTCGATTTTGAAATTCCATTTCCCTGCACGCTTCGAAATTCCATTTCTCTGCATCCTTCGAAATTCCATTTCCCAGCATGCTTCGAAATTTCATTCCCCTGCATGCTTCGAAATTCCATTTCCCAGCATCCTTCGAAATTCCATTTCCCAGCATGCTTCGAAATTTAAATTTCCCTGCATGCTTTGAAATTCCATTTCCCAGCATGCTTCGAAATTCCATTTATCTGCATCCTTCGAAATTCCATTTCCCAGCATGTTTCGAAATTCCATTTCTCTGCATCCTTTGAAATTCCATTTCCCAGCATGCTTCGAAATTCCATTTCCCAGCATGCTTCGAAATTCCATTTCCCTGCATGCTTCGAAATTCCATTTCCCAGCATGCTTCGTAATTCCATTTCTCTGCATGCTTCGAAATTCCATTTCCCAGCATGCTTCGTAATTCCATTTACTAGCATGGTTCGAAACTCCATTTCCCTGCATGCTTTGAAATACCATATCTTAAAAACTTCGACTATGAAATTTAGGTAAAAATGTAAGTAAATAGAATAGTTGATTCGAGTGAACAAAAATTGCCAATTCAAGGCAAGGAAAGATGTATTCTTCTTCTTTTCAGTTGACTTTAGATTCAATGTTAAATAGTAGAATCGGAAAACAAAAGACTGGTTTTCGTGATTTCCATAAGAATGTCAATTAGCTAACCGGGCGACTCTGGCTCGGTTATAGTTTTCAACGATCACGTGTGAGTGGCATGAATAAAGAGCACTTTGACGTGTACGTACGTGTCTTCACATTTACTAGACTCAATTCAGAACTGAACTACACGTATAACATCACATAATTTAGCATCACATATTTGGGTATCTTAGTCGCGCTTGAAATTTTTGAAATGAATTAATATGTGCCAATTTTATTGATCATAAACAGGTCTTACTTTCAATATACTAGTATAATACAACTAAGAGATGTCAAAACGAGCAATATCTTGTCAATGGTGGGTCATATAATCATGTATGGGCCTTCTTAAGGTGCTGATGATCCATACAATTGGGCTTAATTAATTAAATATGCTCGTAAAATGCTAATTATGAATCAAAATTTTATACCAAATCAAAGTTCATGACCAAAGTTTTGCATATTAAAATGAGTACGGATGTATATGGTTGAATATAGCCTTACATGGGCATACCTGAGTAGGGGCAACGTTCAATTTCTGATTTAACCATAGTATATGGAGCCTGAGTGTCTATAGTACATGGCCCATATTTGGTGTTTCCACCCAGTTGTGCCTATACGATTTCCCCCCCAATTATTCTCCACCATTCAGATTGATAAGGCATTTTTTGAAAATCCAATCTCTGCAGCATATACAAAATGCTAACATTTTAATATTCATATTATACTTGTCAGGATATCTCGTTTTGTGTGAATCCACCGTTCCATAAAAAATTATTTAATATCATTTTGAATTGTTTTCATTTTGTGTTCATTTTGTTTTCAAACGATGAATAAATGCAAGAATTCCACGCTGGAGATTGTTTTTTTTTATACGCAGGATATAGTACATATACACCGAAGGAGTTATTTTTTGTTGTTGGAAAATATTGAAATTTCCGTTTAGTCGACCTCTGATCTCGCTCTCCTTTGACAATGGCTTCGTCCTGCGCTACGTCACTCAGGGGGTTCAAAGTTGAGCGCGTGCTGCGGATGTTCCGCTCGAGATGCGAAATCGTTGGTGCGTGCACGCGCGTAGTTAGCGCGAGCCACGTGCTCGAGCAGGTGGTTCGAACGCTGACGTCACGCTCTCGCGCTTTGCCCTCACCTGCGCACGTGCTAATTGGAAAAGGGGGAAGAAGGAAAGTCATCGAGTCACTATATATTCCACAAAGTCAGCAAATTCACGTAACAATGGATCGTCTCCTCTCTCAGGTGCCATTAGCATCCGATAAACTAACTACTATACATAGGCTCGATACAGATGGAAGAGGGCGCTGTACCCTCAGTCATTCGCAACAAGTCATCGAAAATCAATATACTCGACTACTATTTTAATATTCTGCATTGCTTTCAGAAAAATAAACAGTCGTCGACTTGGACTGTTTGTAGACTTATGGTAAGGGGCCGTCTAAAAAGGATGAGAGGATGAGTGGACACCATGTAGACCAGGGGGGAGGGGGAAGCCATTTTGGACGTCCACTAATGATGGTATTTTTCAGTTTTCGAACCATGTGGACAGGGTGTAAGGGGGTGGGGATATGGCTAAAATGGACAGTGTGGACAGGGGTAGGGGTCTGGGCTAAAATAGACCATGTGGACAGGGGGTAAGGGGGTGGGGGTATGGGCTAATACTGACACCGTGTGGACAAGTGGTAAGGTGGGAGGACAGGGCTAATATGAACAGTGGGTGGGGGTATGAGATAAAATGGACACCATATGGACATAGGGGTTAGGGGAGAGTCAATTTTTGAAGGAAATTCTGGGACGTCTTTTTTGAACAACCCCTAAACAGTAACAGGAATATGATTTATGTATATCTTATACTGTATATTGATATTAAGATCGATTTGATGGTTTTATGTATTCTAACATAAAATATATATCATAGATTATGGGCAGGAGTATAAAGCTTTTGACGTCATAAAATCGTGTCGATTGTCCTTTTGTCAGTGTTTCCTCACCATATCCACCTTGACACGTTTGTGCGCATGCGTCACCTGTACAACCGCCTCTCTCTCGTTGGTTTCCTTTTTGTCATTACCGTGTGAGCTAGTCAAGCAGAGCGCCACGTTGCTGCTGCTGCTCTATGTACCTTGTTATTGTTATTTCTACCTTCTACCTGCATATGGGATCTCATTCTCTCCTGAGCTGTGCTCATTTGTAGTCACAATTCACCTCTTCTACTGATTCCACGGTTTGCCTGCGAGGATGGTTAGTTATCTTTACCAACAACGTGCACAAACATTGGATATCCATGATTCCAACAACTGCATTTTTAGCTTCGTATGACTTTTAAGAGAGCACATATCAGAAATTTGAAATTGCTCCACTTTTTTTTCTTGAACTTTTCTCTGACTTCGTGTTTTTTTTGTTTTGTGGTCATCGTCTTTAAAGTTGTGGAAAACAGGTTGGTTTCTGATTATTTTACCCCTCCAAAACTCGCGAATTTGCTACAGATATCGAAAACAGTGAATTTTATCATCGGTTTTTCGTCACAATTTAATGGAAATCATCGTGAACTTGATTTTTTGAACTTTTCTTGTGTCTAAGAACTTCAATTTCCTCCTCTGTTTGTTACTGACTTCGTGTTTTTTTGTTTTTGTTTTGTGGTCATCGTCTTTAAAGTTGTGGAAAACAGGTTGGTTTTTGATTATTTTACCTTACCTCTCCAAGAAACTCGCGAATTTGCTACAGCTATCGAAAACGGTGAATGTTATCATCGGTTTTTCGTCACAATTTAATGGAAATCATCGTGAACTTGATTTTTTTGAACTTTTCTTGTGTCTAAGAACTTCAATTTCCACCTCTTTTTGTTACTGACTTCGTGTTTTTTTTTCTGTCAACTCTTAAAATTTGTGGAAAACAGGTTGGTTCGTGAATATTTTACCCCTCCAAAAACTTGTCCATTTTCTACAACTGTCGTGTTTTGTGACAATGTATGGAAACATCCACCGTTTTTCAACTGACTCGAGGTAAAAAAAACTAAGGACCATCGTTGATGGAAATCTGAAATTCCGACTGGATTGTGCTTCCTTCGGTCCGGCCTGTGGATCCCTGATTCTCGCGAACTCTCGTTTGTTCCATCGTCCACCTCTCAGCTCCGTTATGGGGAGCGCCACTGAACCGAGAGTATCCATGCTCACTCCACGTCGCTGCTGCATAATCCTAGCCCTGCCATTGGTTCCCTCGTCTCGGCAATGGTATTGCCTACAGCAGCAACCGCATTAGCACCGGTTTTTCTTAACTCTGACTTTGCAGCAACGAGTCGTAGCAGCAACATCAGCATTGGCAGCAGCACCACCACCACCAGCATCAGCAGCATCAGCAGCATCAGCATCAACAAGCCGGCGGATCTCCTCTTCCTTTTTTTAAAATTTTTTTGTTCCCTGCCCGTTTTCTCCCTGTTTCTCCTCCATGTTGTCCTACGTGCATCCGCGTGGGTTTTGGCTGGGACGTGTCGGAGCTGTCCTCGGTGACCCCACCCCCTCGAGAGGTGCCTCATTGCTCCCTATAGGCTAAACGACCAGATCGTCCCCAGATCGCCGGGGGATCTGAACTGCCCAGTGTCCTCCTCGCTCTGGATAACGATCATGTACAATACTCTCGAATGCTAAGCCTTTGGGGATCTTCATGTTCTTGGTCACTATCATCATGCACATACTACTCTATGCATTTATCGTGGATGTTATCTATGTCAAGACAGGTAAGACACCTCATTATTACATCTCTCTTCCTTCCTCCTCCTCCTTGGACATCCCGGATGTCTTCCCTCAACACTTTCTTTCATCCGTTGAGTATCGTGCTTCTCCGGTAGCATCCTTCTGTCTTACTCTTAAGATGGTCATCAAACAAATACCTGCAATGGTAAAACTTTAAAAAACATACTTAGGATGAATGCGTTTCCGAGACATTTTAACGGTTTTTCGCAACATTTTACGTATCATGTTAACTATTTTTTTTTTTAAATATGGTGGAAATATATGAAGTGTATGAGGGTAAGGAATTATTATTTTCCTTTAGGGAAAAATAAATTCATATGGCAAGAGTGGCTTTCAAAGATTATACAATTGCTGATACTTGTATTAAGTTAATGTCCATTTTTTTTTGTATTTTTGTGTGGTTTGTGAATTAATTTATCCATATGTATTATTAATTGACATTGTAAAGTATTCATGGTCAGCTGCTTCGAATGAATATTAAGTTTATTGGCTCAATATCATCGATGCATAATTTTTTTTTTCTTCAAAGTTACATCGTAATATGAAGCCATAGATTGAAAAACCTGTTATCACCTTGAATTAATAATTACATATTCGGTAATTAAATAGGAAATGGGGCAATAGCTATAAAAAAATACTTGACTACGTATATTGATTTAGTATACAGTTGAAAACGAAAAAAGCTGGCATTTTTTAGCAAATAAGGGGTGAAGTTTATGTTTTAAATTTTAGTTTGAAGCTATACGGTATTGTTATACAAATGAGTTTTATAGAACATCATGGACAATTTTAGTTTTAATTTAAAAAAAGTTAAGAGACACAATACTACACATATCGCCATTTTATTCATGAAATGTCCTCATTGTCTGGCTCGTGTGTATGATTTTCTGGTTAGACTTTACGATCACTGTGACGTGTTTTCCTCGATGCATTTTCATTGTCTGCATTGCAGCACAAGCAAATAATCTCCTTCAATAACGTGCTTTAATGAATACTAACATGAAATATCATGAAATGAGATGATTTCGTGTTTTGTTTGACACATAATTTCACTTCGAAGAAGGTTTTTTTTAAAACTATTATAAGGATAAAAAATCCCTCTGTCCATCCTGATGGAGAGGAGCAGGTTGGTTTTCACAAAAACGGCCCCGTGTTATGTTTTCCTCACTTTCGGCACACTCCTCAATTGCCATAAGTTAAACATGTGCATTCCTGGTTGTCATGACAACGAGGTGTATCTTGCACCACATGCGAGCACTTAATTTAGGAGAAATACATACCCCAGTCACGTGTTTTATCCCCTCACGCAAAGGACACCCCGTGAAACTTGTCGGAATAACAGACGCTAGGGGGCGTCCAGCCTTCTTTTTCTTCTTCTTCTTCAACGATACTAAAATATATTTTAAATAAATAAATGCATCAGTCTGCATATTTGGCCTACATTACCTTATTTTACACGTGTTTGTGTGCGGGTGAAACTCGTTTTATTTCACATTTGCATCCATATTTGGTTTATTTTTGCATCTGTCTGACGCCTACTTGGCAATGGAACTTTGGTTCTATTAAATTTGGAACGCATCCACGCGTCACGTGCACGCTACGAAGAACAGCGGCACGCGTAGACGTCGCCCTGCACGTGCCGTCGTTCTTCTTAATTACAGAATTCGTCGTTCGAATTCTTAATTAATCTTTTGCAGAATTTCGTTTTGTTTTGCTAATTTAATGTTAAGTTAAACTTGTTTTATTAATTTAATTTCAATAACTTTCTGCTCAAGCTATTCATGAGATTCATTCACGTCGAATGTAAGTTGTACAAAGTTTTAATATTGTATGTGTGTGTTCTGTAAAACCATTACAAATGGCGTCGCATCCCACCCCCCTCGTCTTCTTCTTCTTCTTCTTCTTTTTCCATCTTCTTTTTTACCCTCCGAAAATAAGTTGCCGTCAAAAGGGAAATTCTTAACTAGCTTTTAAAATGGTGGGGAAAAACAAATGTTTGGACCCATGAATGCTATTTGCGTAAAAATTTGCACTTTCTTTGGTTATATTTTACGTTGACTGGCAATAAGTTTAGTGCGGTAGGTCCGTAGGGAACAATCAGACATTTTTGGAGGGCGTCACTGAATGAAAATAGTTTTTTGTGTGTTAATATTACTGCATTTTACTATTTGTAAGTTGCTACAGTTTGAATTTCATAATTTTAAGTCTGATACCAATCGTACTGTTTTGTAGTTCTTGTTTTTCAATTATACCTATTGACCAACAGCGTTTTTTTAAAATTTTGGGTTATGTTCAACACCTTATCTTCTATAGGTGTTAATAGCCTAATAAAAAAAACACGCCCAAATTTCTAATTCAATTTCCGCCATTGAAAGCCGAAGTTTGTATGCATAAAGTGGCCTACTTGGGGAGGGTCGTTTTATTTTTTCAAGACGAATTTCGTCAGATTTGCCGAGGAAGTAAACAATGCTGAAATAATCTGAATGACAAATTTATAGTTAATGTCGAAAGCAGGTTGGGTTTATTTTAAATTTCAAACAAAACAATAGGCCTACTTTTCCGAGTAATATTTCGCACTTTCAATTCTCAGGTGACAACTAGGACGAATTCTTCTTCACCTTCCTTCTTCCTTGTTTCGTTTTTATTAGAAAAATTAATTATTCATTCGTTGCAAATTTCTCGGAATACAGGGAGGATTGATATTCACGATTGTTTATGCAGGTAAAATTGGTGTTTCAAAATATCTGATACTTTAATGCAAAATTGTAATAACAAGAATGAAATTGTATATTCCATCGTCAGCAATTTTTGAAACACCCTGTAGTCCAAAGAGAGGGTGTTTCAAACTTGTGTCTGTTCTGAGCTAGGTATAAATAAAATACAACATTAGAACCGTTGGGTATTAAGCAAACCCACGTTAAATGTCAGGTGGTTAGAAATGCAGTGGTGCGTGCATTTTTTGTGTTTATATTATGTTGAAAATGCATGATGGCATACTGCATGTAGCCCATCCACACACACACATCAATTAAGTTTCTAGGGCATATAAACCGTTGTAGAAAGTCCCTCGTTTGTTTCGTTTTTCGCCTCAGTGGCTTCGTGATGACGGTTGTGGAGGGGGTGACATTTGGCATCCGACGAATTGGAGGCTGTATTACGTCATAAATACGGCGCTATTAGCCAGTCATCCCTCTGTTTGCATATTCAAAGATGAATGCAGGTGTGAAACGCTATTAAAATTGCAAATGGCTATGACCCTATCGAGAATTCCCACAAGCTGGAAAAACCTGGGATGTCAGGGAATTTGAGAAAGTCGTGGAAGAGACCTGGAAAGTCGGGGAAGTTTTCAGATTTGTCCTGAAATATTTCTGACAATAATATGCCAAAAATGTGTTAAGCCATGATTGGAAAACATTCTTTCATTGAATTTTGTAATCTTTGGAAACTTGTATCACAGATTTGAATACTTTCACGATGCATAATGCGTTTGTTATAGCGCTAAAAAGCAACATTTCTAATATAGGAATCTAATTTTAGGAAAATACTAATTTTAGAGTGAAAAGCAATAAAAAATTTGAAACCCAGTTGTACATAGGATAATAATTAGTTGAAAACTACAAATGGCTTCTTCACTCTCACATTATAAATATACTTCACGCTTTTAGACAACAAATGTAATTTTAGGAAAAATTTGAGAAAGTGTGTTCAGAAATATACAGAGTGTCTCACATATACCTACTGCTAAGCGTTGTACTTTATATAAGTAAAGAACCGTGTAAATATTTCCATACATTCACAACATTTCCCAGATATTCCCAATATTTCTCATATATTTTCCAGTTATTCGTCATATTTTCCAGATATTCTCAATTTTTCCGAGATAGTCTCAATTTTTACCAGATATTCCCAATATTTCCCAAACATTGCCAATATTTCCCATATATTCCTCATATTTACCATATATTCCCTCTCAACATTTCCCAGATATTCCCAATATTTCCCATACATTCCCAACATTTCCCAGATATTCCCAATATTTCTCATATATTCCCAACATTTCCTATATTTTCCATATATTCCCAGATATTCTCAATATTGCCCACATATTCTCATAAATTTCCAATGGTACCTTAATTTAAAATTTCACCAACCCCATCTTTGCACGCTGTTGTCCACTGTACATGTAGTTGATGCACGTGTGCGAAACTATATAACATAACTTTTATGAGTTTTGAAAATATTTTGAAAATATTTTGTGAAAAAGTGTTTCTTGGCCTGACGTAAATTCCCTAAGCACACATAAATCTGTGGATGCAAATCCACGTTGAGTTTTTTGTTATGGCCTCTCTTCAGCTTTATTTTCGTCTACGTTTTAATTTAATCTGTGCTAGAGCCTGAAATTCTCTTGAAATTCAGCCACATCCTCTCTGGCTGACTCCTTATCAGTAATAACCTTCACCGCTAGCTGCTCCTGTCTTCTTGCCTAAATCATTATTTTACGTAAGCGTTACTCAAGATGGCCGCCATCTTGAACTGGCTTTAACGGGTTCCCAAATACGATTATCGACACCATTTAAAAATAAATAACACCCGGATTAGTGCGGGCTCATTGACGCAAATGCTTACAGCTTTTAATAACCTCAGATTAAAAAGTTATTGTCTCTTTTTTGTTTGTGATTTATCCATATCATTATTGTACACGACTTAATTCCGTTTTAATCGGGGATAACGAGGGTTTAAAATGTGTTTTAATTTCAGATTACGTTATTAGGATTTCATGGAAATTCTCTCATATATACCGAGCTGTTACGTAAAATTAATTGAACATTCTTTCTAGAAAGCAAGATCCCTATTAATATGCAAAATACAGGGCCCTAGTCCACAAAAATGTACAAGTATTAGTGTACAAGTAACAAGTATATAGAGTTGTAGTGTGGCCTTCCACCAATAATCTCAGCAACTTGTAAATTATTAGTAAATGTGCACAAGTGATGTCACAAAAGTAAGAGTCTAAGGTGAAAAGAAAATTGGGTTTCCGGTTTTCAATCCATAACTGCTGTATTTCAGGAACTATCAGTATTTCCTTAAAATATATGAAGTTGATTTTTTGATAGCTATTTTTGAAATGGGATATTTTTGTTTTTTTTGTATGTGTATAGGGTTTAAGTCTGGTCCATTTTTTTTGTTTTTGTTTCCATTGTCGCTCATTTTTTGATACAAATCAAACTTATTGATTCGGCTGCACTTTCGTATCTGTATTTTATTCATTATTATCCGCACGGAAGACTTCATAGAAGGCTATATAGACAGGCACAACAATCGATCATCCCTTTTTTTGCTTTTGAAACGTTGCCAGATATTACTTCTGCTTTTGTGGTCCGAATATTTTGTTATTTTTTCTGTAATTTTAATGTAAAAATTAGCGAGGCTTAAAAATCATAGGATTTAGAAAATATAGAAATTGAATTTAATAATTGTTTAATATATACACTTGACATTGATATATAGAAAGTTTTTGAATTTAGGTTATTTGAATTAATTCTATCCTAAAACAGGGTTCCCACAACCTGGGGAAACCTGGATAGTAAGGGAATTTGAGAAAGTCATGGAGACCTGGGAAGTCAGGGTGCTTTTCGTATTGGTCTTGGAATATTTCTGACTAATATTTCTTGTCATGGATGAATTAAAAAATTTACTAGAAAAACCTGGAAAGTCTGGGAATTTCATATTTAAAAAACTCAGGGAATCGACGTGGAAAATCAGAGAGATTTTCATATTGGTCCTGAAACATTTATGACCAAAACTATTAATTTTTCTTAGTCGTGGAAAAATTCAAAAAATGTCCTTTAAAAACCGGAAAAGTCAGGGCATTTTATTCTCAAACAAATGTGGGAAGCCTCTAGAATGAATTGCTGAACCATTATAAACGTTTTAATGCTTTTCAAACTATAAAAAAATAGTTGAACAAGTATTTACAAATGAAATATTCGTTATTTCGTTATTGTTGAAAAATCGTTTAACTATTGTGCCAAAAAATGAATGTAACGAACTTTTAACTCGAAACGATTATATGTTTTTCAAACAATGGCGCCAACGAACTTTACGTTTTATGCTATTTTGCCATTGATTGCAAAATGCATAAAAACAATTAAGATTCGGATTGTTTGGTGAGTAAGATTCGGATTAAATCCGATTTTGACATATTCATTAATCTGTGCAAAAGTTCCAAACAAAACGTCAATTGTTTCGTTTTTATTTTTTCCCCTAAATGTATATATATATATATATATAGGGTCATGATGTCAAAGGTCGTGCAGATTCATTTTCAGCATAATTGTTAATTATTTATTTGTTCATTTTATACAAAATATAACCGTTAACCAAATTGGGCAGTTTATAGGTTATCATTTGTGTAAAAAACTAACGGTCATCTTCGTCACCCCTCCATGCATGACAATTCCCCAGTTAATGGACAGAAGGGTGTTAAACCACAATAAAAGGTATAACAATAAGGATAAAAAGTGAATAGAATAAAATAAGCTTATTGTCATTTTTTTTAGACTCGCACTCAATTTAACCGCAGTTAAAGTATTGTTAGTAACCGATCTGGTCAACTTCAAGTTTAGCTAGCACAAGTTTAGCGCAATTCCCCTCCCCCTCACCTTTTTTTAAACATTCAATGCCCCCTGTTTTTGGGGGTTTACCCCTCGGGTCTTTTGTATTTTATTGATGATAACGCATTTTGGGATAATGGAATTTAGATAAATTAACTTATCGCTTTGTTTAATTGATCTGGTTTTAATCGTCGTATTCTTGTTTTTTTGAACCCAACATTATCGTAAAACAACTCGGAAGCAAATTTGAAATTAACGGTCATCGCATTTTACAAACATAGAATAATTACCATAATTGTTTTTTTATACGCTTTTAATATAATACACATTAAGCATGGAGTTTATATGGCTTTTATACAAAATCTATAGTCACCACCCTCCCCCCCCCCCTCTTTGCCCTAATATTCATATACTGCAGACATTAATTGTATTTTATCTGAAAGATCAGCAACAGAACTAAAGGGCCATTAATAAAAGACCCCTCCCATCCCCTGTCCACATGGTGTCAGTTTTAGCCCAGACATCCCTCTCCCTCCCCCTTTCCCCCCTCATTGACGTCCTTAATAATTTTGAAAAGTAGGGTGTCCAGAAAATGTGTTTCAACCTAAAAGACCAGCAACCGAAGTAAGAAGCCATTCAAAAGGTACATCCCCGAAATTACTTCAAAAATTGACCCCCTATCCCCTACCCACATGGTGTCCGTTTTAGTCCAACCCCTCCCCCTCTCCACCCTCATGGACGTCCTTAATATTTTTGAAAAGTAGGGTGTCCAGAAAATGTCTGGGAACATGCAAAGACCCATCCTATAAATTTTCAAGCACCCGACTCGCTACCAATTCCACGGCATTTTTCAAGGTTTTTCTGATTAACGGAAATTTCCTTACCTCGAAGAGAAATTTCAGCATAAAATTGGAGTTTAGCACAAATTTAGGCATAATTCCCGACTTTCCCGAGGTTTTATAAATTCAAGTACATTCGGGACTGGGGACACATTTCTTCCGGTGTCCATTTCCCCTTTCACTGACCTTTATAACTCAATTAAACTGAAAATACAAAAAATCTGAAAAATACCATCATAAGTGGACATCCATAATGGCTCCACTCCTCTATCCCCCTGTCCATGTGGTGTCCACATGCCAGAAGACCCCACCCCCTCTTAAATATGTCCTTGTTGAATGGCCACTAATATTTTTATTCTAAATTGCAGTGGAAATATATTATGCATGTTGTTTAAACATGTTGTTGAGTGAATGTTGAGCTCACCAAAGGATACATATCTTTTCATGGATTTTTTAAGGAATTTTTATGAATTCATATATATATTTTATGTCGAATAACAAGTGATAACACATTTGTGGGGACCATTGAACGTATATAACCTAACTACTAGTGTGTAGATGGGTCCTAAACTGAAACAAATAACTCGAAATCACTGTTTTTATGGTCGAAACATGAGAAAAAGTTAAAAAGGTTCGGTTTCTTCAAAAGCAATGTCGAAATGCCTCAGAGATTTCAAGGTGAATTTATTCGGTGTGAACGTATTTGACAGCCGCAATAAAGTTGGGCAGTAATAAAAAGTTAGTAAAAGAAAGGCGAAGGGCATGTACCCAAATCCACGCCATCTCCAAAAACCATGTTGATTTTAGATTAAGTTTTTGCCAACATGAAAGCCTTCCGAATGAAGTCCTTGCAGTAATAACGTCATAATACGAGCTTTTAGGAATGGTCTGAGGATTATGTTGAGACCACGATTTAATGCCCGGACACATGCACGCACACCCACATTCTTAATGGCCCTACAATTGCTCTATTTTCACTCCCGAGGTGTTTTGAAAAATGTTCAGTCGCCATGGACGACCGACTGGCGAGTCAACCGATTTCAATGAAACTCATTTCAGTTTGTTGCTTTTGGCAATCCATGGCGGCGAGATTATAAGACTGACCACTAGTAGAAACGAGGATTAAGACAGCGCTACATATATTGCTTATTTGCGCAGTTTACATGTACCGTGGGAGAGTGCTTTCACCAGCTAGTGATTTAAACTTTAACCTCGTTTTACCCAGGCCACGAATCTTACAGATATGGACTATTGTGGATTTGGCAAATTGGGGAACGTGTTAAAGACATCCCGGGTGGGGGAAGGGAAGAGAGAAACAAATATGGCCATGTATGGTTAATTCCAAATATGGCTACACCAGAAGTTGGACATGTCTGGACATGGTATGTGGCCAGATAGATCCATAAATGGCCAGGTACGGCCATGTAAGGTGCCTCATTTGCCCAGATTTGACCATAATATCAAATTCTTTAAGAGAATCCAATACGGGCCATCAAGGATCAAATATGGCCCATCGAGGGTCGAATATGGTCCGTCAAGGGTAGACTAAGGCCCATCAAGGTTCAAATATGCCCATCAAGGGTCGATTGTGGCCCATCAAGGGTCGAATGTGGTCCATCAAAGGTCAAATGTGGCCCATCAAGGGTCAAACGTGGCCCATCAAGGGTCGATTGTGGCCCATCAAGGGTTGAATTTGGCCCATCAAGGGTCAAATGTGGTCCATCAAGGGTCGAATGTGGCCCATCAAGGGTCAAATGTCGCCTATCAAGGGTCGAATGTGGTTCATCAAGGGTCGAATGTGGCCCATCAAGGGTCGAATATGGCCCATCAAGGGTCGAACATGGCCCATCAAGAGTCGAACATGGCCCCATCAAGAGTCGAACATGACCCCATCAAGGATCGAATATAGCCCGTCAAGGGTCGATTGTGGCCCGATGATGATTTGAAGAAAAAAAAAAACAGATTTCTTCATTATTTTATCTAGAAATTGCATAAAAGCGTTGACAAACTAATCCAGTTGTATTGATTTGCAACGTTCGTTGTTTCCCCTATTTCCATTCGTTTTATGTCGTGCTTTTTTACGTGCCTTATTGTGAGACCGGGAATAGAGAATTGCGCAGTGGAAAAGCAAATTCGTTGAATGAGGTTCGAGAGTCAGGAGACTGA
>JAQGAE010003105.1:0-15666 GCA_034696685.1 Julus scandinavius | reverse complement strand
AAATTTGTGACAATTGTGACAAAGGGGTGGGGGGTGTTTAAAAAGAGGCAAAAAAGTGTGACAATTTATGGATCACCCCTAAGACAGATTCTGTCCGTATAGCCCTGTTTCATTGCAAAAAGGATCATATAAGTGCTTCACACAAGTAACTAGTACATCGGCTTGAGAAAACTTAAAGATCAAGGTCAGCCAAGCCACAATCCCTAGAACACTGAAGAAGTTAACTGAGCATCTAAATAAATCTTACAACACAATGCTGTGAAGCACGCCAGTCGTCACTGAGGGGGCGACAGTGCTCTCTCTCCCTCGCAGCTAGGCGTGCAGCTTCCTATGTGCGCATGCGCACAACAGTCAAACACCGCGCCGCTGTGAGCTGTGTGTGTGGAGCTGTGAAACGCACAGTTACATACGAACTTTATCTTTTTCATTAACTGGGGGATGGCTAAAGAGTTAATTAAATAAATTAAAGAATAGATTAAGAATAAATTAAAATAAGAAAACATTAAAGAAAAGAAGACTCATTATATTATATCGATGATATCCAGTGATTAGGGGTGCTGCAGTTCCACAGTGCCTATTCAAGAGCTGCCACTGGCTCGTGGCGTCTGCGCTTATTAAGTGGTTCAATGCTAATCAGGAATGTATTAATCTAAGTCGTAACCTCATCTTAGTTAGATATTTTTTGAAGTTTCATTGCTGATATTCCCTTAAAAAATCATTGGGGCCAATACAAATTATTCATTATTACTTTAGGGAGGTCTATTCATTTTAACACGGGTACCAAGTCGGGACTGGCACATTTCATGCTTTTAGAGATGTTATTCATTCACACAGGTTCTACTGTACTATAAAATAAATCCAAGTATATTGGTGTATAGTACATTTCAGCTGTCTAATAAGTCTCCTGTATACGACTAACACAGTAGGCTCAAGGTGATAATTGTATTCTGCAGAGATTTAAAAAAAATTCTGATAACATCTTTATCGTATTGACAGATATTTTGTCCAATAAATATTTGTGAACATGTATCCATTATCAAAGATAATTTTATTCAAATATATTTTACTATTTTGTTTCCGAGTCATGCTGCACTTTACATTAAAATGCTAAGAGATAATACAGACTTTTTTCACTTGTAAAAAGGACATTGTACGAGTTGCTTCCGCATCCCATAACCTCAGATAAGTCACCTATATATGTTCACAGGAAGTCAACTACGCCGATAAACCTAAAATATCACTTCAAAAGTGATAATGCTAAAAACGAGAATTTGAAATCTTGGCTACACAAGGGAACCTACTTTGAACAGAAACTGCACAAAGCTGGTTTGCGACGATAACGTTTACAAAGACGCAATAGCAAGAAAAATAGGAAATTTCGAATAAAACTAACTAAACAGAATTGCAAACTTGATATCTAAGTTGCACTTATTCGCCATGTATGTCATAACTTATACGAGTAAACTTGTCCACCAGATGTGTCGTGCAGATTTGGGGTAAAATCAAAACGATTTTGTTTAAGCTATATGTACCTGTATTAAAAAGAAGTTCTGTTACTATATTTATAGTACTTCTATATATTTCTAAACTCATTTCCATTTATTTCATAGAGCAAAAACAAGATTATTTGACCAAAGATATATTTTAAAAATATCATTTATAGTTTAGCTTTTTAACAACTTCCACAGTGCAGGCCACAATAGGTGACTTCCAAAATTGTTGGAAGCTTTCGAAGGATTATATTTCCAGACACCAACAAACAACTAAACACCAGCTTATCGATAAACATCATATTCAAAATGATATGATGCTAACTTATTCAGTTGATTTCGCAGAGATGCAAAGCAGTTGTTAAATCCAAAGGATTTACTACAAAATCTTAGCACCAACTGTTATTGTTTACATGGATTTGATGTCTAGTTCGTGCATATTTCAATTGTTTTTCGGTTAGCAATTAAAAAAAATCAAGATCATTGTGTTCTAATAATTGTTTTTTTTCTAATTGTGCTGCCAAAACATGACAGTAAATGTGTCAAAAAGAATTTTGTTCCTATCTATATCGAAAATTAAGTCCAAAATTATGAATTTTTTCGAGTGAGTCACCTATTGTGGCCAGCACTGTATATAATATTATTTTTAATTAACATTTCTCAAAAAAAATTCGTTGAAGTCTCATGAAAAAATTAGTTAATTTGGATGACGGTCCCAAGCTTTCAACTGTGGACCTCTTCCCTATTAAAAAATCTATACTTTTATTCAAAAATAGTTCTATTACCATACTTTTAAACGTTAATAAACTCATTTCCATTTATTTCATAAAGCAAAAACAAGATTATGTGACCAAAGATGATATTTCAAAACTATCATTTGTAGCTTAATTTTTCAACAACATCCATACATATCATGTAATTTCTAATTTACACTTTTAAGTCCCATAAAAAGGTTAGTTTCTTTAGATGACGGTCCCAAACTTTCAACAACGGACCTCTTCCCTATCCAAAAATTCCTGGATAAGCCCCTGACCAAACTTGCTATCCAAATAATGAGGCTGGATTCGTAAAACGTATAGAATTTAGGCTTTCATACCTACTGTATTTAAGTATTATCAGAGTCTAAAATGTTTTTGAAAGAATCCACACTGGTGTCCCTTGTGAAAAATCTACCGTATACGATCGATCATGAATGATAGTATATACAAACTGACGATTTTCATAAAACTAATTCTAAGCCATTTCAATTTTATATAAAGCGCTCAATATTTTAATGTTGGATTTCATGCTTATGCAACAATTCTTAACATTGGGCGAATTTACCAATTTTATTTGCTTTGTTTTAGTTGCAAATTGCGGAACCACGACTTATTTAGCACACAATGAAATCAATTGGCCTACATTAAGGGTAAGTGCGCGTAACAAATTCTACACAGCGATTTCGTCAATAGTAAATTGTGTCGTTCATGGTTTTGCATCATTGACGCATATTCGGACAGAAATTTCTTTATAACCCGAATTTCCAATGGGACTTGTGCAATATTAACTATTAAATGTGAGAATAGACATGGCACTCATTCGATTTAAAGGTACGTCCCAAATGCAAATTATTATTATTATTAAATTAATGGCTAGGGTAATCACATCGTAAATACGAAAGTAACATGCACATGAAGGAGACATGCAATTTTGTTCGCTATTACATAATGTGAAAATTTAAAAGCTATTATAATTAATTTGTAACATTATCCTCGTTTATCTTTAAAAGCTATACAGTATAATTCAATACCAAAAATTATAAGTATTTTTAACTATTTAGTAGAATTATAGATACAGTAGAACCCCTCTAAACTAGCTCATATTCTTGAGACCGGTGAAAAATAAGCTTGTAGACAGGTTATGTTTTTAGACAAATTCATTTGTATATACGGTTCCCAAGTCGGGAGCGGCTCATTTTATACTTTTAGAGAGGTTATTCATTTACAAAGATTTATTTTGAGAGGTTCTACTGTATTTGGTTTTATTTGGTGTGGTCCATACATCTTTGAACACTTTTTAAGTTATTTCATGTATTATATTTGAAAGTTGGGTTAAAAGTTCGAAAGAGTGAACAGTTTATTACCATTCTATTTGGAACGGTTTCTATTATACTAGTATGTATACGTAAAATTCAATACCAGAAAGCCTAAACATATCTAACTATTATATAAAATTGTAAATGTTAAATTTCATTTAGTGTGATATATGTGTGTGTATATATGTTGTAGAAAACCTAAAGCAAGACTAGTCTAGAATTTACACAATTTCGGGAATTGACTTTAGGATAATTTTACGATTATTTCCAAATACGATCGGAAGTACGAAGAAGTTAGATTTTGAAAAATTAAAAATTTCTTTTAATAAAATAAAATTTCATTGCTTTCAGTGACTACAAATTTGTCTTGAGAAAATGTTTGTACTGCATTCAAAAAGATAAAATCCTGTAATTATAGACATTTATTAAACTTGACAATTCTAATTTTGATTGTTGTAATATTCTTATTGAAAAAACAACATACCGTGATTAGAATCTTAGGAAAAAATTCACAAAGATAATTTGAAACAAATGAAAAATAATATTACCTTTTCTCCAACATCCTTTGTAGTTTATTCGTTTATTTATTTGTGTATTTTAAATGACGTTCACAATATAGTAGTTTTCCTTTATGTTCATACATGCAGATTTCATGTAATTTTTGTCTAATCTTCAATATGTCGAGAGATTTTACCATAAAATTTAAAATACTCTGACAATGTTGTGTTTGTATGTTGAAGTAATTGCGTTATTGCCATGGTAAATCAGACTTAATTGAGAACATCACAAAGAATTAGAAGCAGTCCAACAGCGGTCAATTTTTAGAGGAACTTCGACAAGATTGAAACGTACGCGACAGAAAACTATTTTTTACTGTTTGGGAATGTCGAAATAAGATGGAATTTGTGAAACCTAGACAGTCGCCTTAACTACTCTACCTTGGTGGAAGTGGGATGTGGTCAACCTTCACGATAATGGGAAATTGAAATAGAATAAGATACAATTAAGGTCATTTATACCGTACATATTTGTTCATGAATGTTCCCATTTAAGAAATGATATATGCTAAATGCATTGCATTTTTGCAACAGTGTATATATGGAATTGATTTTATTGGTTATTTTATGACAATGTATTGTAGATTATGTGTACATTTATGCATATTATACACTGTATATTATAAATGTGCTCATGAGCTCTAAAGCACAAATTTATTTTTCACGTATATATGTATGTATATATATATATATATATATGGGACCTATATATTTGTCGAATTTCTGTTTCAAGGGCAGAAAACGCGAGAAACCTAAGTTAGCATTCGTTATTAAATGTTTGCCAGAACAAAGTACAGGTATTTATAATATTTACCGTTACTCTTTTATCCCAGTCTATATACTATATACCCAAAGGTTCAACTACTACTGGAAAAGTTTGAAGGTGTTTTTAAAGTAAACACCCGGTATCTATCCAAAATTATATCCACACAGCATCGTCAAGAAATATTATTTTCGTTTTTCTAGAATGCTATTATTATGTCATGGTACATCTACAGGTTTATAATATTTCTCGTGAAACAGTAATACAGCAATAAAATATTATTGCAGTGACATTGAATTATTTTCGGATTTTCATTGCTTAAATTTCGACATTATATTAAAATATTCCATGTTTAAAATCTAATTTCAAGCTTGACTGAAGAATAATTTAATTAAGTTTATTCCAACTTTAATTACTTTAAAAAATACTTTAAATTTAATGTTTTAAAGAGACCCATTTTCAAAAGGTCAGATGCAATGGTTTGAAAATCTGCACACTTTAAGATAAGAGGCTCATGTCATTGATACCAAGTACAACTGGTCAATAGAATGTCATAGAAATAAATCTATTAATAGAATTAAGTAGTTAAATAAATATTTCTTGTTAAAAAATAAAAAAAACCTTAGTTTACATTCCATTTTATCTGCTCTAATTTAAAAAAAAAATAAAAAAATTATCTTATTTCGCCTTGCAGATTTGATTTGCTGATTTGCCAATTTTACAGAAATTGCAGATTTTGTCTTTTTGAGAAAACCATGACAACTGTCATTCGGATACAAGTAGTTCACCTTATTAAAATAACGACAGTCATCTGCAATGTTTGCATGGGTGAACTTTATGTAAAATTATTATATAATTTATCATGAATCTAGCTTATAGGAATTGTTAAAAAATTCATGAAGAATAATAATAAGTTGGAAACTGAGTGGAAAATACTGCTGTGTGTGTATATGAATCAACAGGTTAGCATCGACGAATTTGGAAATTTATACATGCATCTGTTAATACCAAGTCTGAAACGTACCTGACTTCCGTTTCGTTTGAAGCAGCCATATATCCCGTCTACAGTAAACTAATCCCAAGAAATTCGCACTAACAAGTACATTGCACAGATAAGAAAAAAAAGTCGGCCGTTCGCAACCCAGAAATTGTACAAGTGTCAGCAAATGGAAAAAAGGGAAATATAAAAATGCCTCCACACATGCATGAACAGAAATTATTGGCCAATCAAAGATACAATAGCAACGCACCCATAGTTTTGGTAAACAAACTGTTACGGTATCTAAAAGCAACCACGATTGCTAACTTAGCATGGCTTCTCAATGACTTTAATGGTTTGTTGTGACGCAAAATAATCGCTGTTGCCAATGGTGACCACAAGGCCTAAATACACAGTAAACTAAGGGTTCAATATTCTGGCATATTTAGTGGTTCATAATTGGAATATTTAACTATGTAATGAGAATGAGATAAATAAACGCAAATCCCCTGGGCAGTATATCGATTCAACCTGTGTTTTACAATCGTGCATTAAGTGAATGATAAACTGGTTAACTGAATATGTACAGTGAAAAATTAAGTTATGTTTTTGTATTTAGGAACACTACTTTTGTTTTATATGGAATAAGTTACCAACATGGCCCACGTGTGGCTTACAAATACAAAAGTTTTAAGGAATTGAATCTTTTTTCAACTTTCTTGATGCTGTTTGAACTAAACTGGAGTATCAATTAAGCAATGGGCACCCTTGAGAACCTTATATGCCGTTATGGTATTCTTAAATAACTGACAAAAGTCATAATCGATCACCAGAATCATCTATCACAAAATGAGAGGTCAAAAAGCTTAACACTAAAAATACAATAAAATGTGGATACTTTGGGGTAGTGGGTTGTAACTTTGGACCAGTCATCGTTTTGCCCAGTTGTAATGTCCTAAGTGGGTTTCAATGGAGCTATTTTAGCCAGTTATGTCATTCACACTCTTCCGTCATATTGTGGTGACTTCCCAATATTCTAACTTCAGCATGTTCTAAATGGCGGCCATTTTTATTGTGATATCCCGTTTGTGTTTTTGCTCATGTCGTCAAACTATCATACCGGAAGGAAAAACTAGAACCGCTGTTGTTAAAACAGATGATTATAGTAATTCCTATATACATGGACTATTTATTCATGTGAATATCAAACATAAAAACGTAAAACTATAGGTTACGTTAGTCGAAAACCAAACATGAGTGGTGGGAATTTGGGAGTGATCCAAACTGGAGTTTCTGCAATTTTGATCATTTTATTCTGTATTTCCTTGTCATTTAACTCGCAAAGTAGGGACCTAAGTGTTTTTGTTTTAGTTTTTCTAGGGAAAGGTTTAAAGCAGCTAGCAACCTTGTATTATTCTAATATTCACAATTTCACACTGTAATTAACTCTACACATGGACATTAAACGCCGTATATGGCTATACATGTTTTCATATATTTATAGAAAATATCAAATATAGGTATGGCCCTATATAATGTTTCCGCTAGAGACAAGCCTTGAAAAATGCAATGACCTAAAGTTACCCTACAAAATGGGGCAACTTTGGTGAAGAAATGGATAGGAATATCCCTGTACTTGTTAGTCAGAGAGTAAAAATGATGCCCTATTCTATTTGACTTGGTGCAGTTTCAGGTCATAATTATTGAACACTTTCAGAGTTCCAAAAAAACTGGCTCAAAGTATCCACATTTTAAGGTACTATAGAAGTAATTTGATGTATCGCCATGCATGTAGTAAAGCTAAATATGGTAAATTTGTGTTATTTTACCAAACAATTTTAAAATATACTGAAAAGTAGAATTTTGACAATTTGCTACAAGTAACTCGTGTTTAGATACTTTGTTTTGAGTAATTTGCATAGTTGATTACTATAAACTTTAAGGTCGTCGACAACATTTATCCAAATATTGGCAATTGAAATCAAGTTTGACTAAAGTATTGTTTTAATTTTACAAGAAATATTATTATTACCCTGGCTGCACCAATCATTTAATCAACGAAAAACCAATTAAAGCAGCTTTGCTGATCTTTCGAAAATTCGCTTTTGCGACTAGAAAAACCATAAAACCTGTATATCTTACCCTTAACTGATTGCTCATTATTATAAGACAAAGTATACAATATGTTTAAAGGAAATACTACATTAAATCAAGCTAGTTTTCGCCAAGGTTGCAATAAGCGTGATAATTAAGACAGCTGGTATAAAAGCAGCGAAAGTGTGTTGGTAGAGTCAATATTGTCATAAAATATTTGAAGAAACCAGATAAAATCAGTCAAATCCAGTTTTTGATAAATTATTTATACACCATTTTTCTGGGTCAACATCAAATACGATACGACATCTGAATATATTTGCAGAGGTATAAAATATGAACACGTTATATAGGTGCTAATTTCAATTTTACCTACTCTGAAATTTCAAGAGTACAGTTTAACACTAAAATAATAAATACTGTACATCCGTGTTTATAATATACGCAAAAAATAGTAAAACTGTACAAAAGTAAAAAGATTACATGAAAAGGGGCGTATTTAAAAACAAAACTAATATGTAGGGAAGTATATTTTTAAACCCATTAGTTTTTCAAGAAAAGTTAACTGTCACGTACCTATATGAAGAATTACAGGAGTATAATTTATAATTTTAACAATTGCAGGTAAAGTTTAGGATTACCTTACACGGATTGGGGCCATTACAAAAAAATCGTCCCCGAAATTCCTTCAAAAATTGACCCCTCCCCACCCCAAGTCCACATGGTATACATTTTAGCCCAGACCCGGCCCTTTCTCCGTCCCCCCTCTGCTCCTCCCCTCTTCAGGAGGACTTTTTTTAATGGTCCCTTACATCAATTAAGTAAATAAAATTGAAATAATATTTATTCTTGTTCCATTGTGTGAGGTTAATATTATCTTTATGACTTAATGTCGGCGAAACAAAAGACAAGTTCAAATATGAAAAGGACAAGTACATATGCCATCTTACTGTCTTAAATGTCATACTTTTGAAATATTTTCAATCTGTGGTTTCTAAGTTCCAATTTTATTTGTTTGCAAATTCTGAATAGATGATGTTAATTAATCAAAAAGTTGGGAGTGACCTTGCTGCAAAAGAGCAATGCGCAGCAAAAACAAGACGCTGTCATGTCAATAGACTGCCACCTAAGCATGAATTTTAAATGCATGACACTATCTGTTAGAACATAACTTTTTCAAAACAGGATTCCAAAAACGATCTTAAGATTTAACGCCTTTTAAGTACAATAACTAGGTTTGATACGACTTTAATTTCCAGTACACGCATCACCATATTACTGTAACTCATTAGTGCTACCAGATGAGGACAATGATCCTCATGTGGTGAAGATCTAATTTTACCAATTGAAAGGATTAGAGTTAATCATATCAACTCAACTCATTAGTTTTTGATAACTGTATAATACAAAATACAATGGTAATTTTAAAACCATACACGGTAAAGGGCTTAAAGGGATAAAGGGATGTAGATGAAATAACAATTCCCTTACAGTTTAACAGCATTTTCTTGATCTGCTTGATTTATCTCAGAAAACAAGGACCCTAGTATAGGCGAAAAACAACGACATTTTATTATCTTTTATTGTTCCTAGCCAAGTTCAATCGACACATAAATGTTAATTATATTAATTCTTACCCTAAGTTCGTACGTCTGTTTGTATTCAGCTTAATGCTGCCTTCATGTTGTAGCTGAGTTTTTAAATTCGAGCCAACTAGAAATTTCTATTTTTGCTACAGGCAGCAGCAAAGTGATCTTGACTCTAATTTCGTTTGTAAGTATAAGAAACCGTGCCAAGATTTACAGCAGGGGATAACCCAAATATTTATCAAATGTTTGAGAACCCGAGCCAAAATGCAATGCAAACTAGCAGTTACTAGTTAAATTCACCTGAAACGTGTGAACAAATTTGGAAGATATCACACGTTAATGACAAATTATGAAAACTCGTCAATATTTAATCCCTTGTCATTTATACATTTACATGCTATTCGATTAGGAAGAAACAGCTCAAACTATAGACGCCATCTGGCGCAAAGAAACGAAAACAACTGCAAACCTTGTTTTAATCTACCTTGGTTTAACGCTACATACGTGTAGCACAGTAGCGCCCCCTTACGGGGCACCCGTCTCAAAGGGTTAGCTACTCCATCAGAATCAGAATCCCCCTCTAGATGGCACCAAGCAACATGTGCAGCATCATATACAGAGGTGTAGTTGTAACATTTAATTTGCACGTAACAAACATTCTCAATTCCAAAAATATCCAAACTCAAAGTATACAATCAATGAGCCATTTTTGTTTAATTTGGATTATACAACAAAATTAATTGAACCATACGAGGAGGGGGGAACCCATGAAGAATATACTTTTATGTATATATATACAGATAAATAGTTGAAGTGTTTGGGGTATTTGAAGTAATATGGGAGAAATAAGAACTTAATATTTTATCAATTAGACGCCATCAATTGAAGGGCTTATTGCAACGATGTGATAAGCCACACATTTCAAATAGTTCAGGAGAGCGATTTTTAAGTTTTAAAAAATTCCATAATTCTAATGGACGATTGTAGATTAACAAACTATTTGAAACTTAACAGGAGATTAACAAACTAAAAACTTAACTGATTATCATAATCTTTAAACATAACTGCAAGAACATGATAAGCCACACATTTTTTTATTCGTAACCAACTGAGCTTGAATGAGACGACTCCTCTAACCCCCGAACCACAGTTGCTCAAATTGCATGAGCTTGAGACCGAGCTGTGTCTTAAGTCCCAGATGCATTCCACGGATGCACAAAAAACAGCTAAGACGAGCTCAAGACTGTGACACAACAGCCAAATGTGACCCCTCCATACCACAGCTGCTCAAATTACATTAGCTTGAGACTAAGCTGCATGTCAAGGCCAAAATTCTTACCACAGCTGCACAAAAAAATTGCCAAGTCAAGCTCAAGTCAGCCAAATTTGAGACAGAGCTCAAGGTTGGTCAGGAGGTACCTTGAGACCAGCTGATATGGCAGTTTACAATATGGATGCCGATTTATTTGTCAGATTATATTCTGTAATTAAATTTGATTTTTGCATGGTCTCCTAATTTTCATGGTAAATATGTTAAATATGCAATTCCTTGATATTTTAATTGTAGCAAACAATTTTCCCTGACTTTGATCCCATTTTTCTGTATGCAAATGTATTTCCAAGAAAGAGTATTGGTCAAATCATCAAGGCTGAGCTTGAGCTCAATCTTGGGTAAAGCCTGATTCCCACCTGGCGAAAGTCGCTCACAACTCACACGAAATCGTCATATTGCGCATGCGCGGAGGATCGCGCATGCGCACTAGGTAGTGAGGCAAGCTCACATTAAGACACGGAAATGAGCCACACCATGCTGGATTCACAAATCACTTTTGGAAGCGCGCAACTTGGTGGCCAGCTAAAAATACGGTAGAGGTGACAAATAAAACGCCATTAGCAGGAGCACCGATCTTTCCTGCTTTCGTGAGGTGCGCCAAGTGGGAATTGGCACCCAATTTTGTCTGGAATGAGCGAGCTCATGTGCTTTGTGAGTTGTGCGCGACTTTCGCCATGTGGGAAACAGCCTTAAGAATGTCTGAAGTCCCAGTTGCATACCACAGATGCACAGAAAAATCACCAAGACGAGCTCAAGACTGTGACAAGACAGCCAAATGTGATGCTTGTGAAGCGTGAGATATAGCTTAGTGGAGGTCAAACTTGAGCTGCAGTTTGTTCAGCAGCTGTGGTACGGGGGTTATTCTTTGTGGTAATTCACATCCTGGTCTAGATTATTTTCAAATTCACTTAAACTACCATTACTCTCACCTAATAAAGCCCTAAAATTAAAATTTTCGCTTGTGATGCAACATGTTGCCGTTAGTACACGCCATCTTTGCTTGTGGCTTATCTCGTTTTTAGTATAAAAAACTGATTTTCATGTGGGCAACAAGATGATTATCTGTATTGTAATTCAATCTAGAAGAAATTTAAGAAGGTAACAACCAAATATCGACATTGCCCATGTCGATATTCATATCGATATGGCCATATCGCCGTCCGTATCGATTTGCGCATATCGACGTCCAGATCGATTTGCGCATGTCGACGTCGTCCATATCGATATGGGCATATCGCCGTCCATATCGATCTGCACATACCGACGTCCAAATCGATTTGCGCATATCGGCGATTCTATCGATATGGGTATAATTGATGAAAACGTTATATCAAATATAAGTTTTAATTCAGATAATCTGCTTGTATTTGGTAACTTATATCTAAAATAGTTATTTCTAGGTAATGAGTATACGATATACTATCCTTTTTGTAAATATTAAAAAAGCATGATATTTGATTTTAAATTGCAGATACCACACTCATGTGAATTACAAATCATTTTTAAGGGTAACGTTTGAACGAAGAAATACAATTTGCTTCTAACTAGTCAATGATGTCATAAAGTACTGGAATAGTATTTCCATTTGACAAAATATTAGCAAAAGTGCAATTTCATAATTTAAGATACTACTATAATCATTTTCACAGCCATGCTCCTTGAAGTTTGCGCTTAACGATTTTGACATTATCAACATTTGGGGCAAATACTGAAATTTGAGGTACGACAAGATTAGAATTCATACCGGTTGAAGTTGTCGGATCAGCTTCTTGGTGAGTGCTTGGATTCCCTTCACAAATTTCGTCATCAAACGCATCATCGTATCCTAAATTACTCACTCCAAGATTCTCTTCACCTGTAGGTGACTGAAGCAATGGACGCTGATCATCTGTTGAATCTTGTGAATCCAGAGCGTTGACTTCATCGGCCATAGTTTCGCTAATATGTTCATTTAGTCCTGTAATGAATTTAAATAAATATGTCATTGGAGAATGAAATGAAATCTATCAAGAAATCTTAACGTAAGTTTATAATTGACCAAATGCTGCATTTCAGTGCCAAAGATTTTTGCGATAAGTTGAAAGTCAAATTTCCCTTATGAATGATCCTCATCGAGTTCATGACCCAATTAGGTTTCATTCATATGTGACTCAGTGATCCGCTTCGACCAACGTTTGGTTTTATTTATAAATAATTAATGAGATCGACCAATGAGATTTCTAGAATGAAAACCCGGATAAGTTGACGGTCAAATTTAAAAGAATTTATTCTTTACCGCCAATGTTCACCAACTCCTAAAGCCGGGTCTCCACCAAGACGTATATATACACGTATTTACAAATATGCAAAAAGGTTTGCCCTCCGGGTTTGTTTGGCGGCTGAAACAAACCCAGAGGGCAAACTTTTTTGCATATGTTTGTAAAAAACGTGTATACACGTACATGTACGTCTTGGTGGAGACCCGGCTTAAGCACTCTCAGGCCTTGGATGCCTTTGGGCCCTTAAACCCCAACTAACTCCTAAGCAAGACCTTGGGTACTTTTTTACGTACTTTATTGGCGGGAAAGGTTAGATTAGAAAACTAATTGTTTTCCAGCAAAGGGCTCCAAAACGAACCAATGAGCAGGCCTGACGAGAGAGGGGGGGGAGGGGAGGGGTAGGATACCCCGGGCCCGGGATTTTTAGGGGCCCGGGCCACCGGAATGTGTGAAAAAAATTTTAAATGTTGAAAATGACATTTTATAATTGTCATGAAAACTGAAAAACGCATTTTTCTACGTCAAAAACGCAATTTTTCTAAGGTAAAAACGCAATTTTTCTACGTAAAAAACGCAATTTTTTCTAAAGTAAAAACGCAATTTTTCCAAGGTAAAAACGCAATTTATCTATGGTAAAAACGCAATTTATCTAAGGTAAAAACACAATTTTTCTATGGTAAAAACGCAATTTTTCTAAGGTAAAAACGAGGACCATATACACCTTCCACCCCCACTTCCCCAAAATGTGATGACATATACGGCCCCTTGACCTCCTCCCTTTCTACCGGGCCCGGTCCTGGCTCTCGGCGCCCCTGCCAATGAGGATATCAAAACTAGACGAGATTTTTAACCAAATTGGTCACCTGTAGCCCTGTTTTACATACAGATGTAACCTGATTGGGCCATGAACTCGTTGTGAATCGTTCATAAAGTAAACTTGAAGTAAAACTTAAAACAAAAAACGTTGGCATTAACTATTTTATTTTTATGAAGTGATTCAATTGAACTCACCTTCTTGGACTGTAGATGATAAATCATGTTCTACAGCCTCTGATTGCTGAGAAACGTGGTGTACTTCTTCGGACTCACTCACTTTACTTATTTCCATTGCACCACAACTCTGTTCCAGTGTTTCTGTCACATCTGCTGGAACAGAAAGTTGTGGTTTGGGGGCGTCATCAGGGATTAGGCAAACTTGTGAGTCCATTTGGTTAGACGTCTCAAAATCAGTGTCCTGTTTTAGTTCGTTCTGAACCATTACTTCACAATCTGGCAAGACACACTCTGCAACCTGTTGTTGAGTAGAAGTATCATCAGCTGTTTCTTCTTGGGCTCCAGAACTTCCAGTCTGCAATTCGGATGCATTATTAAGATCCTCTTCTTGGATTCGCTGCACTTCTGAATTTTTCCTTGCAGCCAAAGCAAGGCTTCGCCATAATTGTGACGTCCTCTTCTCGCTGGAACCTACATTTCTGACCAAACGCTGAAATTTGGTACGGGACTGTTCAGCTCCTAGTGGTGTTTCTTCTACGGCACAGCTGTCCACTGGTGCAACAGAAAAGTCACTAAGAAGCCTCCTTTCCCAAACTCGGGATTTCTTATCAACTGAAGCTAGGAATAAACATATTAAAAACGCAGAGTGAAACAAGCTGTTTTAACCCAAAACTGGAAATTTTCCTGATAACCCACCCATGCTGACTAAATTTTCGTTTAATTTTTCAACAAAAATATTATTGAAATCCTTATTAATATTTTTAAAAAATACAGATGAGTGACCTATGCCACATCATTAATGAAAGAAATACGTCTACTTCATGTTATTCCCTGATAACATTCTCGTTAATTCATTGTTTTGGACTAGTTGTTTTAAAAATAAATTCCAAAATCGCTGTACAATATTTATTAGTAATGTTTGTAGCCCGTATATTAAAAAAGCCATCCCCTCCCTTCCGAAAATTGATTAAATTTCCACTGGACACTAATATTTTGTAATAAAAAAATAATCTTACATCCTCGCTGAACAATTTTAGCTCCTTTTGCGACATCCATCCCATTTTTTCCCAAAACATCTAAAAGTTCATATCGGAATGCAGAAATATCTTGCTTGACTTCGTTGACAGTATCTTCTGTAACAATTGACATTTCCCTCTTTCGTTGTTGAGCAGTAATGTATCGCCAGACGATGGCTTGAACCACAGACTTTCATGTCATCAGATATCAAAATTTTCAGAGGAAATTTAGTTCAACTTTGTGCAATTCGTGCAGTTTGTGCAGTAAAACAGTGCACTATGTATATCCACCTGATAACGAATGTGAGTATCTTCCACTCCTAAACCAGAGTCCTATTAAAGAAAATAAGAATAAAACCAGCATTTAATTTATCTCTGTATTAATTATGAAGTATAATTTTTATATAAAAGGTGGTGTATGTCATTTTAATGCATAAATCATGTCACTTTCAATGGGTGAAATTTTAAAACACACTCACAGCCAAACAAAAAGAGATTAAATAAAAATAAAAATTGTTTA
>JAQGAE010003104.1:0-15667 GCA_034696685.1 Julus scandinavius | reverse complement strand
GAACACATGTGGAATATCCTCAACCCCATCCCCACACAGATCACAAGTCTCGTCTACCCCTCTGATTTTTGTCATACCCTTATTTGTATCTTATGCCCCCTTTATTCCAGAAATGCCCATGAAGAGCGCTAGATGGCGCGTCGATGTAATGGGCACATCTAAAGTCATAAATCAGGATCCGCGCCTGCCTCAGCATCAACTCGCCTGGTGGAGTTGAAGTGTGTCATGCTCCATTGTGTGCCTTTCTTGTTGACGTACTTGGAGACAAGCAAAAGCAATATGATCACCCCCGACGTCAACTGGGATGAAATGCAGATACTAAATAGCAATGCCTGGAATCGCTGTGTTGCAACGCAGTCGGGTGCGCCGTAGAGAAAACTGCCTGTCAACCTGACGACAATGATCCAGGCACTTGCCGCGCTTAATAATGACGGAATTGATCGGGCCGTAATATGCTGGCAATTTGTTGAAATGTCAGTACACTGAGCGCCATAAGTTCACTCAACACGCTCAACATACTGCCTCGTTCCTAGAGTTATACGAGGCAATAAACTCGGCTTGTCACTTGGCGCCAAATTTGATAAGTCTACCAATAGAATGAACAAAAACATGGGGTGGTGATTGAAAAACTAACGGTTTTAAACAAGGTAGACTCTGGACAAGACTGTATATATATGGGGGAGGGATATTGGGGATAGATTCCTCCCTCCCCCGAAATCCAAGAAATTTTACAAATTTCAAACCAAATTAGCAAAATATAAAAAAGGAATCGCACTATTTCTTATATGTCACAAATTTTTCATTTTAACACTTACTAATGTTAGCCCAAAATTCAGAAACAAACATAAGACATAATGCAATTTTTCTAAGGTAAAAACTGAATTTTTAAGGTTTTCGCCCAATTCGCACCAAAAATGCTCAGATTTCAGTCTGCTAGCGGAGGATTTCAGACTAAGCATGTGCGTTGGTGCCATTGGCCTTACCGCTGAGTGGAAAACCACTCCCATGTGGTCTGCAAAAATTTCTTTGATGCCGTACTCCGACCACACCTAAAATGTTCGGATTTCCGTCTGCTAGCGGAGGATTTCACACTGCGCATGCGCGCTGGTGCCATCGTTCCTTTCCGATGAGCGGAATACCACGCCTATGTGGTCTGCTAAAATTTCTTTGATGCCGTACTCCGACCACACCTAAAATGTTCGGATTTCCGTCTGCTAGCGGAGGATTTCACACTGCGCATGTGCGTTGGTGCCATTGGCCTTACCGCCGAGTGGAAAACCACGCCCATATAGTCTGCTAAATTATCTTTGATGCCGTACTCCCAACGCACAGAAAATGCGTGGATTTCCGTCTGCTAGCGGAAGATTTCACGCTGCGCATGCACGCTGGTGCCATTGGCCTTTCCGCCGAGTGGAAAACCACGCTCATGTGGTCTGCTAAAATTTCTTTGCTGCCGTACTCTGACCACACCTAAAATGTTCAGATTTCCGTCTGCTAGCGGAGGATTTGACGCTGTGCGTGTGCGTTGGTGCCATTGGCCTTACCGCCGAGTGGAAAACTACTCTATATAATATCTTCGATGCCGTATTCCCAACGCACCGAAAATGCTCGGATTTCCGTCTGCTAGCAGAAAATTTCACGCTGCGCAAAGTTTGTGTTTGTGTGAGTCCAGCCTCATGTTGTATGTTGCTGTTGGTGGAGACCCGGCTTTACTGTTTTGCTAATTTGTTTTCGCAAACCTTGCGTTCGCTTCATGTTCCCGTTGGTGGAAATCCGGCATTACGTAAATTGAAATGGGCAAAATTGAGCAATGTTAAAATTAATGCTTCTGTAAAAATTGTGAAATTGCGCAAGATCATTATATTGTACAACGAATTACTAATCATGTGAGTAATCTTTCAATTACACCGATTATGGTTTATTAATTGTCAAAACTGAAAGCAACCCTGTCATTTTTACAAAATATAGCTCGACAAATTCAAGGCGGAGCAATGTGTTGATGTTTTTTTTTATTGCGCAGTGCTATGTGGAGTTAAAAGAAACAAAAATTTCTAGTCGATATTCATCTTAGTAATTAACGACTCCTGTCACATGTTGTTCACGTGACATAAAACTCCCCAATAATTTAAAACCACGAATTTCTTTATTCATCTCGGAAGAAATGTAGTAGGAAAGGCAGTTTTTTTAGTCTCAGTTTCACGTCACCGAAATGACAAGTTAACATATCAAGCTCAACGAGACAACAAATGGAGAAAAGGGTGCTAGAGATGATGGACTGACTGCTACAGTCCACCGCACGAGAAAGTACGAGATCATTTATCACTGTAACATAATCTGATGAAACTGTTTGAGAGCCGAAAGCCAAATTGAAAATTTGTGGTACAGCTTTATCAAAACAGTGAATTTCAATTGATTAAATGATCAATTCTACACCAATTTATGTACATTGTAAGTACTTATCACCACCCCTCTCTAAAAAAAATTAAACGCATCCATGGAGAACTTATGTGTGCATACTTATGCCTAGTGATGAAACACGAAACTGAAACAGAGTTTCGCAAATATGTTTGGGATATGTGGATGCTCACCAGAATTCTGCAACCAAGTTTCATGAAATTTTTAGCCAAAAAACATGTTTCCGTGAAACATTTCTGTGATCGCTCAAGAGGCGGTGAATATCAAATGCCTAGTACACACTAGATAAAACACGAAACGGAAACAGAGTTTCGCAAATATGTTTGGGATATGTGGAAGCTCATCAGAATTCTGCAAACAAGTTTCATGAAACTTTTAGCCAAAAAATATGTTTCCGTGAAGCATTTCCATGATCGCTCAAGAGGCGGTAAAGCCGAAATGCCTAATACACACTAGATAAAACACGAAACTGAAACAGAGTTTCGCAAATATGTTTGTGATATGTGGATGCCACCAGATTTCTGCAAACAAGTTTCATGAAACTTTTAGCCAAAAAATATGTTTCTGTGAAACATTTCGGTGATTGCTCAAGAGGCGGTGAAGCTCAAATGTCTAGTACACACTAGATGAAACACGAAACTGAAACAGGGTTTCGCAAATATGCGAAAACCTGTTGCACAGCTAGGGGCCATTGAAAAAGTACATCCTCAAGATGGAGAGGGGAGGGGTCTGCTAGCATGTGGACAGGTGAGAGGGAGGGGGTAGACCTACATTAAACCTTGTCTACACCAACGAAAACATTGAACAAAAGCAAGGTTTGTAAAACATGTTGTTGATAAAAGTTTGCATACCAAGTTTCGATCCAGATGTAACTTTCTTTTTGCTTTCAAAAACATGCTTTTGAAAACATTTGCTCCGTTTATAATGCTTTTTTGGTGAGTACACATTTATGTTTCTTGTTTTCGTGTTCTTTGCTTTTGATCCGTATTTTCTTTGGTGTGGACTCAGCTTTAGAGTTTCCATCGATCATACTTTTAGAACTTTTGGTCTAAATAAACTTAAAGCTCGGTATGCACCAAAGGAAACACACACATGCAAACACATGAAACAAATAGTACAAGAAATACTGAAACAAAGTTTCCAGCATGTTTTTCAAAATATGTGTCGCAGATTCTTTAGATCCAGACCGCCTCTTGAGCGATCGCCAGGAAACATTGAAATGTTGTCAGAAAATGGCCGTGTTTCGACACTTCTGGACACACCAAGGTAGCATGTGTATGTTTCATGTTTGTAAATGTTTCTTTTGGTGCATACGCACCTTTAGACGCTTGAAGAAGATATAGTAAAAATTTAAGGAGTTATGAAAGTCATATACAGAGGCAGAATTTATACTTATGATAAATTAAGAAAATTTTATAAGGATTTTTTGTAATGTTAGTTAGCAGGACAGGGACAATTGAACATTTGAACTCTAGTATTGTTTCTTGAGCTAGTGGACATGAATGACATTTGAATTGTTCCAAATTGCTATAAAAGTTAAATTTTGTATCCAGTAAAAAGTTGACACAGTTCAACAACATATTCTGAATGTAAGAGTGACTGGAAAACAGCGGTACGAAAATTGGTGTGATGTGAAATAACAATCCAAAGGTGTGATTAATGGTGCTTAGAAGGTGTACCAAAAGATAAGATTAATTTACACGCTTGTAGACATGCTGGGAAAGTGTCCAAAATGTGATACGCCTAAATGAGTTCTTAAATGTTTTTTACAGAAAACGTGAGTCGAGTATTCAATCTAATCAAACTATTATCCCGATTCAGTATTATTATTATTGTAACATTTTTTCCTGTTTTTCTAACCCGTTCATTGAACTGCTAAAAGATCACATTTTACATCAAAGAGACAAAGGGTCATCACTGGACTCTAGAGACTAGTACAGAGATAATTGATATTCATGTTCCCATCCATGAGTTCACATTTCAAATCGTGGATATTTTTTTTTATCATCGAACAAATCGTTTGTAACATTAATATCAATTTTGGTTTTCTAGTACACACCCGATGAAATACGAAACTGAAACAGGGTTTCGCAAATGTTTTTGCGATATGTGGATGCTCACCAGATTTCAGCAACCAAGTTTCAGGAAACTTTTGGCCAAAAAAGCGTGTTTCCATGAAACATTTTGGTGATCGCTCAAGAGGCGGTGAACATGAAATGCCTAGTACACACTATGTGAAACACGACACTGAAACAGGGTTTCGCAAATGTGTTTTCAATATGTTGATGCTCCCGAAATTTCAGCAAACTAGTTTCAGGAAGCTTTTTGGCAAAAAAACGTGTTTCCATGAAACATTTCTGTGATCGCTGAAAAGGCGATGAACATCAAATGTCTAGTACACACTATGTGAAACACAATACTGAAACAGGGATTCGCAAATATGTTTGCGATATGGGGATGCTCACCAGATTTCAGCAAACTAGTTTCAGGAAACTTTTAGGCAAAAAAACGTGTTTCTGTGAAACATTTCTGTGATCGCTCAAGAGGCGGTGAACATCAAATCCCTACTACACACTATGTGAAACACGAAACTGAAACAGCATTTCGCAAATATCTATGCGATATGTGGATGCTCCCTAAATTTCAGAAACCAAGTTTCAGGAAGCTTTTAGGCAAAAAAACGTGTTTCCATGAAACATTTTGGTGATCACTCAAGAGGCGGTGAACATCAAATCCCTACTACACACTATGTGAAACACGATACTGAAACAGGGTTTCGCAAATGTTTTTGCGATATGTGGATGCTCACCAGATTTCAGCAAACTAGTTTCAGAAAACTTTTGTCAAGAAAAATGTGTTTCCATGAAACATTTCGGCGATTGCTCAAAAGGTGGTGAAGATCGATGAATACATCGTTTCCTGGTCAAGGCTCTCCTACCAAGGCCTTTATACTCCACGCGCTACAAGGCGAATATTGTTTTTTTATTCACCCTAATATAAACGTCGTCTGCAATTAAGTGCGTGGAGCGAACTTTGACCAGCAAACAATTCCTGTGCGAACATTTACGTTTGGACAAACCTGTTTATGGAAATATGTTCACCAATCAAGTTTTGACAACTTAGTTCCCATATGGAAAAATGATATGCGATAAATATGTTTCAAATACATTACCAATGAATGGAAAATATATGGAAAATATACCAAAATTGGCCAAATCTAATATATAGAGTCCTTGGACATATATTTTCAATATATTCCACTTTGACGTAATTATATGAAACATATATTATGCATATATATACATATATTGATAGTATATGCTTCACATATAATTTTTCCATATGGGTTTCTAGAAACTATTTCAGTTTCGTGTTTCCTATGGTGTGTACTAATAAGCATTAGGTTTACGCAGATCGTAGTCGGTTCTACTTTCGCTTCTTACATATGACATTCTCATATCCATTTCTTGAATTATTGCTCTTGGCTAACTTTTGGCACTAATTGCAGTTTGACACATAATGGAGTTTCTTGTTAGAAAATAGATGGATCTTAGATACATGCTGTTGGAGCAACACAAAATATGTACCGCACTTAAAATACTGTAACATTAACTATATCCTATTTGGATTCCTCTGACTTCAAACTCTGATTTCGCCCCTTAGAACTGTTGAACCACATTAAAAATTAAAGCTGAGAATGTTTAAAATAGTCAACTTTTTATGAACAAGGTAAAAACGTCTTACTCCCATACCACAGTTGCGCAAATCGCACGAGCTTGAGACCGAGCTGCGTCTTAAGTCACAGATGCATACCACAGCTGCACAGAAAAATTGGCAAGATGAGCTCAAGACTGACAAGACAGCCAAATGTGAGACGCAAATTAGAAGAGGTAAAACTTGAGCTGCAGTTTGATGAGCAACTGTGGTATGGACCTAAGACTTGTTATAAAATGGTTTGGGTCTCAAATACTTCCTTAGCGGGTCTTGAGGATCTCCAAGACTATTTCAGCCAGTTTCAGTGTTTATTTTTCATGAAATCATGTCAAACTAGAACCCGTCAAAATGCATACTCTCGGGACGGGTGAAAAATATGCTCTTATACAGGTTTTGCATTTAGACAGGTCCATTTATAAATGGGTCGGGACCGGCACATTGTATGTTTTTAGAGAATTTATTCAACATAAACCATGTACGCACATACTCGATTCTATGCACAAAATGGCGGTATAAGTTTGCAGAAACAAACCTGGTAAGCAAACTTTTTTCACATATTTTGTCAAAAAACGTGTATGTGCGTACAATGTAAGAAAAATCCAAGACCTATACCCTCCATGTATTTTTTTTCAAGGACAAATGTGGGCAAAGTAATACAAATTTGCGCAATAAAAAAATTGTATTATGATCAACCATATTAAATGATTCCAATAGAGAAAATTTAAAAAAAAATGCTCCTGTAGTTTAAAAAAAAAACGTTTTTCAAAAAGGGGGCAGCACGTGTCTTGACAATTCATCAGTCGAAACTGAAAAATCCATTTTTTGGGCTTTTTACCAAAAATATCTGTATAATTTTTCTCTACATGGTAGTTCATACTCCATATTATATTAAATTGCGGAAATACATTGTGAAATATTTGTATTCAGTACCTAAGTTTAAAGTAGGTGATACTGTTTACTTAAAAATTGGCCAACATAAACCAGGCGTGGGCAAGAAACTCGCCCCACGATGGGATGGACCCTATCAAGTAGTTCAGCAAACAGGTCCGGTTAATTATGAGATAAAGAAAGGGAGGAACCCTAGTAAAAGAGTATATGCAGGGAGGTTAAAAGGAGGGAAAGTCAGAAACGATGACCCAACTGATGGAGGCATTACCCAAATGCTAAAGCCTCCATTTTTTCAAAAGTACACTGTTACCAGATATCGCACCTACCATTTGTTTATTTTAAGACACCCCAAGTTCTGGAATTTACCGCATTAGTCGGAATTGAAAGTATACAGCCGTGGAAAAGCGCCACCTTGTAGTGAAGCCACGAATTCGAGTATAAGCCCCTTTTAAGGGCTGTCCATTTTTTACTCCTTCAAATCTGCTATGGTTACCAAGGCGACTGCATCATTGTGTAGCTCTTATTAAAATCCCCCCCCCCCAAACACCCATCTCATGTGATGCATGGATTTAAAGTCTTTTTCTATTTGTCTCTCATTGTATTCATTCCCCACATAGAGTAGATCCAAGTATCTGGATAATTCATCATCCACATCCTTCCCAGTTTTGTAATCTTAGTAAAGTTAAACTGGCTCCCGGGTTGATCGATCCTGCTTGTCAGTGAGTCACGTGACACTCTGACTTCACTCTCACTGGCTGCTGGAGTACTTTCCTCTCCTCCTCAACACAAAGACTCTCATAGTCTTGCATCGAGCCTCTTGATAAATCCGTGCTACCTCTTCAGGCTTTTCAATTCACTGTGCATTTTTATTTGAAATTGAAAATTTCAACTTGTGCATCGTACGAGACTTTATATATATAAGGTCATTTTGACAATTCTATTTATTCATTGGTTTTCTGTACATGGTACTCATCCAGGAGTTATAGATGATATCAATCAGAAAAGACAATCACCATGTCGAAAAGTTTTCAAATTGAAATGGGTATCAATGAAAATGTCAAATAATATCGAATTAGTCGCGGCTTATATGAAAATGTTAAAATGTTGGGCAGTAATTGAGTACATTGAATGAATTTGAGTAACGAGTGAAAGAGTACAGAGTAAGAAGAGTCATTTGAATGCAAAATGTACAAAAGCAATTGAATGCAAATGTACTCAAAACGTATGAGTACAATGTACCCGCAATGTGCGATTACGAATGTCCGCGAGTATTAACGTAATCTGAAATTATGAGTACCGATGTAATCGAGTATGAATAGAAACACTGTTATGTAAGTAATTCAGTCCAATTTAATTTGAGTAACAAGAATGAGTAAACTGAAATGAGGGTCACCTTAAAAGCTAATATGTATTATTCATAATTTTTACCATTTTACTTACGATCCTTTTGTTATCGGATGTACTGTTCGTTTTTTCCCTTTAAGTACCCATGAGTACAAATTACCTGAGTCTGATTACGATACAACTCATAGCATGGAGTACGATTCCACAGGTACTTGTAATCAGTACTTTTGCACATGAGTACGTATTTGCCCAAGTTTGATTATATATTTCATACGACTACTGATTACGCGCACTCTTATTTATTACGCGTACTCTGGTTATTACGCGTACTCTGGTTATTACGCGTACTCTGGTTATTACGCGTACTCTGGTTATTGCGCGTACTCTGGTTATTGCGCGTACTCTGGTTATTGCGCGGACTCTGGTTATTGCGCGTACTCTGGTTATTGCGCGGACTCTGGTTATTACGCGTACTCTGGTTATTACGCGTACTGTGGTTATTGTGCGTATTCTACTTATTACGCATACTTTGCTTATTATGCGTACTTTCCTTATTATGCGTACTTTCCTTATTATGCGTACTAACCTTATTACGCGTACTTTACTTATTACGCACACTCTTATTTATTACGTGTACTCTGGTTATTACGCGTACTCTGGTTATTACGCGTACTCTAGTTATTGCACGTACTCTAGTTATTGTGCGTATTCTACTTATTACACATACTCTAGATATTACGCATACTTTGCTTACTATGCGTACTTTCCTTATTACGCATACTTTACTTATTACGCGTTTTCTACTTATGCTATAAAGTATGATTCCACTGCAATCCTAATCAGTACTCCTTCTCATGAGTACAATTTGCTCAAGTCTGGCTTATGGTTCCAGCAACAGTAGGTCTAGTTTTTTTCCAGACCAAGAGAATGTTTTATCCTTGAGAAAATTAATCCGCAGAACAAATAACAGATTTTTTATTTTATAGATTTGTAGTAGCAAGATTTTTTAGTTATATTAATTTATAATTAGTACGAGCCATTTATTTACTTATTTTTTTGTTTTGTTTAAGGAACAATAAAGTTTGCATCCAATGGGACGCACTTATGTGAGGTGGAACGAATGATATGGCAAATGCCATGGATCGTCATATACAACAAACCAATGAAAGACTGGCTTGCATAAAGCAGGTAAGGGCTATTTTTTTTTGTTTCTAAACAATCAGATAAATTCATCTTTTCTGAAATAATAGAAGAAGCATTTTCCAAAAAACTATAAATATTTATGCACTTAGCCTTAAGTAATAAAAACTTTGTCAATTTCATGTTTTATTCAAGTTGGTGAGATTTTGTTTTGGTTGTCTTCACCGATTACATGACCGCTGTCTTTGAGGTTTGCGTTAACATTTGTCTGGATATTTATTGTTTTTTTTTGTGTGCGTTAACTTAAGTATTGTGGCTGCATCTCTGATTCCCATTTACATATAATCGAAATTTGCGCAAAAAGTAAATGTGATTTTTTAAGCCACACACACTATTGAATATAAGATATGAAATGGAAATTCCTCAAAACTGCGAAATAAATGTAAAAACTCTCCCCGAGCAACTTATAGCAGTGAATGAACACCTTTGTACTGACCGCGCTATCGGCCTTTCGTTCGGGAGACCTGGGCGAAATTCCTGGGTCACCTACCAGGACAGTGGTTTTCACGTTTTTCCACAGTTGTTTCCAGGCAAATGCCATGATCCAGAGGAGGGTCCACGGAAGGGGGTGGAATAAAGGGCGGGGGGAATAATGTCGCAATGTCATTACAAATGACACTACCCTGAACCGGCTCTACGACGACATGTGCGTACGTGTTTTGAGCTGGTTTATTGTTCTTGGGGGCTTGGCTGCTGTGGCATGTATGTGTGCCTGTTTCACACTGGACGACTTTCGCTCAAAAAGCAAAAAAATTCGTCTGCTAACTCAGGAAGTAGAGGCTCGCGCATGCGCACTAGCTATTGATCGCAGCTCACATGACGTCACGAAAATCCGCCTCTACATGCCGGATTCATAAAGCACTTTGGAAGCGCACAACATGGCGGCCAGCGAGAAAATGCGGTAGGTGACAAATTAAACGCCATTAGCAGGAGCGCCGATCTTTCCTCCTTTTGTGAGGTGCGTCAGGTGTGAATCAGCACACAATTTTATCCGGAATGCGCGAGTGATTGTTGATCGTTGATTGTGCGCCACTTTCGTCCAGTGTGAAACAGGCATTAAGTACAGTCAGGTAAGCTGGAGACTCATGTTAGCGACAATAAGCTTGTTAACAAGATTAGTAAGCTCATCTAGAGAAAAGTTGACGATTTTCTGCTGAAAATGATTTTAGATATTTCTTTATCTCTTTAAGACATCTTCACTAATGGTGTTGCGCAATCATCAAGATTGATTGTGGGTCCCATTTAATGATCCTTTTAAAATTGACTACCCAAATTTGCGCCTTTTCCCCCTACCCATATGGAAAAATGATATGCGATAAATATGTTTCAAATACATTACCGATAAATGGAAAATATACCAAAATTGGCCTAATCTAATATATGGATAATAGATTGACATATATTTGCAATATATTCCACTTTGACGTAATTATATGAAACATATATTATGCATATATATACATATATTGATAGTATATGCTTCACATATCATTTTTCCATATGGGTACCCAATCCTCCACTACCCAAATTTGTGCCTTTCCCCTCCCTCATCCTCTACTTCCAAAAATTGCGTTCTTCCCCCATCCTCTACTACCCAAATTTGCGACCACCCCCTCCACAAGCCAAATTTGCACCTTTACCCCTCCCCCATTCTACATTACCCAAATGTGTTCCTTTTCCCTCTGCCCCATCCTCCACTACCCAAATTTCCACCTTTTTCCCCTGCCCCCATCCTCCACTACCTAAATTTTCTCTTTTCCCCTTCCTCATCCTCTACTACCCAAAATTGCGTTCTTTCCCCATTCTACACTGCCCAAATTCGCGACCTCCCCATTCTCTACTACCCAAATTTGCGCTTTTCCCCCATCATCCACTACCCAAATTTGCGACCCTCTCCACAAGCCAAATTTGCACCTTTACCCCTCCCCCATTCTACATTACCTAAATTTGTGCCTTTTCCCTCTGCCCCATCATCCACTACCCAAATTTGCGGCCTTCCCCCATCCTCCACTACCCAAATTTCCACCTTTTTCCCCTGCCCCATCCTCCACTACCCAAATTTGCGCCTTTTCCCCCTGCCCCCATCCTCCACTACCCAAATTTGCGCTTTTAACCCATCCTACCCTACCCGAATTTGCGACCTACCCTATCCTGCACTACCCATATTTGCTACCTCCTCCACAACCCAAATTTTCGCCTTTACCCCTCCACCATTCTACCTTACCCAAATTTGCGCTTTCCCCCATCCTATCCTACCCGAATTTGCGACCTCCCCTATCCTCTACTACCCATATTTGCGACCTCCTCCACAACCCAAATTTGCGCCTTTACCCCTCCCCCATTCTACATTACCCAAATTTGTGCCTTTTACCTCTGCCCCATCATCCACTACCCAAATTTGCGACCTCTCCCCATCCAGGACCATCCTCCACTACCCAAATTTGCGCTTTTCCCCCATCCTACCCTACCCGAATTTGCGACCTCCCCCCATCCAGGACCATCCTCCACTACCCAAATTTGCGCTTTTCCATTATCCTACCCTACCCGAATTTGCGACCTCCCCTATCCTCCACTACCCATATTTGCGACCTCCTCCACACCCTCCACAACCCAAATTTGCGCCTTTACCATTTCCCCATTCTACCTTACCCAAATTTGTGCCTTTTCCCTCTGCCCCATCCTCCTTGCTCTGTTCCCCTCTTCTTATCTATTGTAAATAACCAAACAATGCGTGTGTGCGTACATCCAGATACCTTCGTTCTGTCAAGGTTTTCAGAGCTTCGTGAAAGTTTTGAGGCTAGTTTTCGATTCTCAACAATCAGAAATCCCTGATTTCCCTAGGCAAATGCAGCGCAGCCTTTCTTCTTATTGAAGATGAAACTCCGCGGTTATTTGTGGTCTTTTATTACTTATTTGGCTTTTTATATAAAAATGTTGATAGTATTTTCGGTTTTATGGTTGGAAAGTTATAGAACGAGCCACTAGACGGCAGAGCTGCTGTCACCCCAAGATGATTTCTCAACTCTTGTTTACTTCTTGGCTAGTGTCGCAAATGGCGATTCTAAGTCAAGGATATATCAGAAATAATCGTCCAAGTATTATTTTTATGACACACTTGATAGTCGACTTCGATGGCTTTTGTATTTCTTTTTAGACGCCATGCATTGAAAAATAAATTCGGGCCAAATGTACAGCGTTTGCAAAATATACCTTGAGGTAGAAGACAAAATTGCGCTTAAATTTCCAGCTGCACCCCAGGACCCGAAATATGTTTTTGCACACATGTTTTTTAAGGAAAAATCTCTTACTTTCACCAATGAAATAAAAAACAAAACAATTTTAATGACATCTGCTCTCAGATGAACATTTTAAATAGTTTTTGCATGTTTAGAAGACTATCTTACAATATAGGAGGCCCTACCCAGTGGCGTTGAGAGAGGATATTTGGAGCCCAGGGTAACATACATGAATTTGCGACTTCTCTCCCCATCCAGGGCCATCCTCCACTACCCAAATTTGCGCCTTTTCCCCCTGCCCCCATCCGCCACTACCCAAATTTGTGCCTTTCCCCCTCCCTCATCCTCTACTACCTAAAATTTCGTTCTTACCCCATTCTACACTACCCAAATTCGCGACCTTCCCCATCCTCCACAACCCAAATTTGCACCTTTACCCCTCCCCCATTCTACATTACCAAAATTTGCGCCTTTTCCCTCTACCCCATCCTCCACTACCCAAATTTGCGACTTCTCCCCATCCAGAATCATCATCCACTACCCAAATTTGCGCCCTTCCCCATTCTCCACTACCCAAATTTGCGCCCTTCCCCATCCTCCACTACCCAAATTAGCGCCCTCCCCTATCCTCCACTACCCATATTTGCGACCTCCCCCACCCTCCACAACCCAAATTTGCACCTTTACCCCTCCCAAATTCTACATTACCCAAATTTGTGCCTTTTCCCTCTGCCCCACTACCCAAATTTGCGACCTCTTCCCATCCAGTACCATCCTCCACTACCCAAATTTGCGCTTTTACCCCATCCTCCACTACCCGAATTTGCGACCTCCTCCACGCTCCTCAACCCAAATTTGCGCCTTTACCTCTCCCCCATTCTACATTACCCAAATTTGCGCCTTTACCCCTTCCCCATTCTACATTACCAAAATTTGGGCCTTTTCCCTCAGCCCCATCCTCTACTGCCCAAATTTGCGCTTTTCCCCCATTTTCCACTACCCAAATTTGCGACCTCCCCCACCCTCCTTTACCCCTCCCCCATTCTACATTACCCAAATTCGTACCTTTTCCCTCTGCCCCATCATCCACTACCCAAATTTGCGCTTTTTCCCCATCCTCCACTACCCAAATTTTCGACCTCTACCCCATCCAGGACCATCCTCCACTACCCATATTTGCTCCCCTCCCCCACTGGCATCTAGACAACAACATTGTTTATGTTGTTCTACTTAAAATACATACAAAGTGTACTTATCAAGTTTCAACAATAATGAGTTTAATATATAATCCAACAAATTTATTTTAATACTTTGGGCTACCCACACTACCACCACTTAAAAACCTTGTCACTATGGTCATGTCTGGGTGCAAACTCCCCTGATTTAATAGTGAAACTATATTATATAGACTAGCCAAATGAAACCATCCCTTAAGTACTCTACATTCACCAAATAACACTGCGTTACTTGACGCCACTAGTGTTTTGAAACTATATTTTGATTTTGAAATGTCAGACGAACTGAACTCGACTACAAATGTGTGACAAAAAAAAACGTAATGTGAAGTCCGGAATAACTGAATATAAGCCAGTGCGAAGGAAATTGGGATTGGCATATAAATTTGTACATTAAATGCCCTTCAAACGAACGCTTTGATAGCTGGAAGTTTGTGGAAAATATGATTTCCTGCGTGATGAAATTTGAAACTCGCGAATCGCGCCCATGTTCGTCGTACGTTTTATTCGTTAATAATTTAACTATTCATAAACCTGTTTCACGATGACATTCAAAAACTAAATTTAGCATTTTCTAATACGGGAGTGCTTGCCAAAATTTCTTCACCCTTTCGGCTCCTCGATCTGGTGGCATCTAGTACAAGAATACAACTGTGTCTGGCTGCCACTTTTAATTACGCAAACAGGTTGATAATACTGTGAACCTGCTAAATGAGGCAAACAAGCTTATCGCACCTATTTATTACATGTCATTAGCGTCTTTTTTTCGCTTAATGAACATGTAGATGTACACACGTGAACGTACATCTAAAGCAGAGTCCACACCAACGGAAGCACGGAGCAAAAGCAGAAAACATGAAAACATGTTTCCTAAAAGCAGAGGTGTAAAGCCGGGTCCACACCAACAAAAGCACAGAGCAAAAGCAGAAAACACGAAAACATGTTTCCTAAAAGCAGAGGTGTAAAGCCGGGTTCTCCCCAACGGAAGCACGGAGCAAAAGCAGAAAACACGAAAACATGTTTCTTAAAAGCAGAGGTGTAAAGCCGGGTCCACACCAACGGAAGCACAGAGAAAAAGCAGAAAACACGAAAACATGTTTCCTAAAAGCAGAGGGGTAAAGCCGGGTCCACACCAACGGAAGCACGGAGCAAAAGCAGAAAACACGAAAACATGTTTCCTTAAAGCATAGGTGTAAAGCCGGGTCCACACCAACGGAAGCACGGAGCAAAAAGCAGAAAACATGAAAACATGTTTCCTAAAAGCAGAAGTGTAAAGCCGGGTTCTCACCAACGGGAGCACGGAGCGAAAGCAGAAAACACGAAACATGAAAACATGTTTCCTAAAAGCAGAGGTGTAAAGCCGGGTCCACACCAACGGAAGCACAGAGAAAAAGCAGAAAACACGAAAACATGTTTCCTAAAAGCAGAGGGGTAAAGCCGGGTCCACACCAACGGAAGCACGGAGCAAAAGCAGAAAACACGAAAACATGTTTCCTTAAAGCATAGGTGTAAAGCCGGGTCCACACCAACGGAAGCACGGAGCAAAAAGCAGAAAACATGAAAACATGTTTCCTAAAAGCAGAAGTGTAAAGCCGGGTTCTCACCAACGGGAGCACGGAGCGAAAGCAGAAAACA
>JAQGAE010003103.1:0-15667 GCA_034696685.1 Julus scandinavius | reverse complement strand
AAAGGCTTATGGGATTGCTATCAGATATTTGGCAAGAACATGCTAATCCTGCCCACACGTGCTCATGCTAATTTCCCTTTTTCCCTTTCTCTTAGATTACCCTAATCTCTTTCTAGCAGAAGAGTCATCTATTGTGCTGCCTCCTTTGGTCTAGTTCGACCAGCTGCGCCGCCCCAGGGGTCGGTCTGCGTGAGAACCGTGTTTGTTACCGTTGTAATACTACTTGCACAACACACCAATGCACACACAGTGGTTCCCCAACTCAGTCAAAATGGCAGAAAGATGGTGATTATGGCTTTCTACTGGGAACCAGACGTACTCCCAGCACCTTTAACGCAAAACACCCATCCAGGGGGGTGTACAAATAAATGCACGGGAAGCATCACTGGTCGACTTTATCGCTGCTGACAATCTCGACCTGCTCAACAATGGGACAATCGCTATGTTTAAGGTCCCACGTCCAACGGGAATTTGCTGGTCTTATATTGATCTTACCCCGGAGATCGTGGAAGGGATGGAAGGGACTGCTAGTGCCGAAGATCTTGATTATCTTGTGGCCTTAATCACTACAGAAATCACACAGGCATGCGACGAAAACATCCCATTAAAAGCACCTAACCGGAAATTTAACCAAATTTGGACAGCTGCCCTCACTGACACTAAAATACGCATTTTACAACTCAAAAGACTAGTGTCTCAACTGTCTCGGAACCCAGTAACCCCGGCGTTTGACGAGGCTCTAGAATCATATCACATGGTCTGACAAAACTACAAGCGTGACATTCAGGCTGCCTCCACCAACATTTTTAAGGCATTCTTAGATGGTCACGGGGACTGTGATGTGTGGTCGCTCCACCTCAGGATTGTAGTAAGCAGGGGGACACCAGTGGTCCCGACCACCATCCAAGGCACTGATGGTACATACACGACTACCCCAGGCGAGACAGCATTAAGTCTTCTTTCCCAATTCTACCCTCGAGAAACAGGATGAGGATATCCATACTGACATACGGCAGGAGAGTGAAGTTCACTACACCACTCCAGACGACCACCCGCTCACTGAGGATGAAATCTTAGAGGTCATGAATCACATGGACCCTTAAAAGGTGCCTGGCCACGACCACTTTACGGCAGGCATCCGCCAGAACTTCATGGGATCACACCCTGCCCTCATCACGGCTCTGTTCCAAAGGTGCTTGGAACTGGGACACTACCATACAGCCTGGAAACAGGCGATTATAAAGGCAATATCGAAACTACAAAAAGAAGACTACTCCTGTATAACCTCTTACCGCCCAATAGAACTTCTATGTGTGCTAGGAAAAGTCATTGAACAGCTCATGGTCAGACGAACAACCTATGCCCTCCAAAGAACAATGTCGCCTTTGCAATTTTGATTCAAGGCCCAACGATCTATCCACGGTGGGCGCATTGAGATTGTTCATAGACAAGGTGAAACACCTCATGCGAGGAGGAAACCAGGTCGTAGCCATATCGCTCGACATAAAGGGGGCGTTTGACCACACTTAGTGGCCAGCTTTAAGATGCCGATTGCTTACCAAAAAATGCCCTGCAAACATTCTACACCTCATTGATTCCTATCACACGGGCCGTGGCATTTCCCAGACGGTGGCTGGAACCCGGATGGAGCTGGATATGCAACGGGGAAGCGTCCAGGACTCTTGTTGTGGGCCACTGTTTTGGAATGTAATGTTGGACAACCTTTTCGACATTCAACTTTCCCCAGGGTGCCGCATACAAGCCTTCCCAATGACGGGCTACTTATCATCTCTGGCCGAAATGTTGCTACGCTGACCTCCCAATGCAACAGAGTGCTGGATGCAGTACTGGGATTGGGGAGAAGCAGGAAACTTACTTTTGAAATAGACAAAACAAGATTAATGATCTTTATGAGACCAGCTCGATAATCCAAGTCCTGATGAACGTCCATCCGATCCAGCGAGCGGCCACCATGCGAGTTTTGGTGGTGATTATCGACGACGGACTCAGATTCACGTCTCATGCCAAACAGGTGCTCATCAAAGCTTAAACAACCCACCGCAATATTTCTCGGATCGTACGAATCTCCTGTGGGTCATCTTCTATCATCCTGAGGATTCTATACCTGTGCGCAGTGGAACCGGTGGTTACATACGCAGCAGAAATCTATCACAGGGCTCTAGGTTACAAATACATCAGACGAAAAGTGGATGCCTTCTAATGACCTTTTGTAATTGCAGCCACCAAGGCATATCGTACGATTTCTCTGGAGGCTGCCCAGGCTATTGTCCAAATCCCACCACTACATCTGCAAATTGAGGAATTAGCTTAAGTCTCCAGAGCCAGAACAGTGGGCACCACGACCCTTCTACCAGACGATTGGCATATACAAATGCACACACCAAACCTGGATCTATCACACCCAGAAGCAAGAATGTCCATCAGACACTGCATAGCCAGGACTCAAGAAGAAGTATATGCTACACCTCCAGTTCACACAAGGGATTTCACCGATGGAAGCTGATCTGAGAATGGAGTGGGGGCAGCTTTTGAGGTTTACGAGGAGAACACAGAGATTCACATACGGAAACTCAAATTGGCCCCATACTGCTCAGTGGCACAGGCTGAGGCACTAGAAAAACTTACGAGCAACTGAGTGGGCATTGAGGCGTGGCAACCCAGCAAAATTCTTTAGTGATTCACGCTCCACTCTGGACGCTATGCGTTACCGGTCATCTACCAACCCCCTGGGCCGAGCCAACAAAAATGGAATAGAGATCACTTATTGTTGAGTCAAGGCACACACAGGCATACCAGGCAACGAACGTGCGGATACCCTGGCAGAAGAAGCCGCTCTACTTAGAACGGCCTCTGCATACGACCTAGTCTCAATTAGTTGTGTCAAAGCTGCCTGCAGGTAAATAACAACGATGGAGTGGCAGCAGTCTTACAGATCACAGGCAAGGGAGTCTGAGGCCCAAGTAAAATTCCACATTTCATGTCATCTACCCTGGATATTGCCGTCAGCTGTACGAGACACGCCAACCAACATTTCTTACAACAAGTTTTTAACCGGGCATGGGGCCTTCCGGGCATATCTTCACCGGTTCCATGTTGCACAGGAGGACACCTGCTACTGCAACTCAGAGACGCCACAGACTGCCCTACACATCCTAAGGGACTGCGAGGCCTTAAGCACAGAGCGACAACAAAGTGGCATCACGGCGTACAGCCATTGAGCCTCAGAACATTTACGTAACCCCACTTATTAAAAGTTTATGGAATTGCCCCTAAGAAAACTCAAACAACTGAACCGCGAATAACAATTCTGGCAAACCCTTCCGCTTCAGATGTTACGGATCAGTACCATGAAAAAGAAACACTAGTATCGCCATCATTCTCCCTGAACGAGGCATCTAATTGGTCAAGAGTAAGGCAAACAGCCTGTAGTGGGGCTAACCGGCCCATTCGGGTCACTTGTGGATCTCGCAAACAAATGAAACCCAATTCTTCACTCACCTTCTATGTTCCTTCCCTTCCACCGCAATACATTTAATTGTTATATTCAAAGCATTGTTCACCACTTGATTATATTGTAAACATATCTGTAACGAACTCAAATATCTGTATCTGTTAAAATTGTTAAATTCTTACTCTATGTAGACAACATCCTGCGCTGTATCTATTAGCAGGTTTTCCCCAACAAGGAGGGAACAAAGTCTGAAATAAAAAAATGAAAAAAAAATAAAGCAGCAAGACCAAACCATGATATAATGTGTGAAAATCAAAAGCCTGTTAAATGTTCAAATGTCCACTCACAAGCAATCAGTTTTAGTATTTTCAGATTGTTCAAAAACAATAAGAGTTTCATATGTTGCTTATTTTGACTTTGAAAGTGTAATCAAACCTGTTACTAATTCAATGCTAAATCCAGATAAATCTTTCACCAAAACATCAAATGCATAAACCACGCTCTTACACCTATGTAATTTTAGGATGGTCGGTTGTTGCACATGAATTCAAGAGAATGCAAAATGCAATATAAGAATTAATGATGTCATTAAAGAAGAAATGAAATTAATAATATAATTCATTAGTAATTCAACGTACAATGGCGCCATAAAGTATTTGGGCGACATGAAAATTGTGAATAAATACAGAAATAAAATAAGTACAAATATAACGAATTGCAATAAATGAAGCTTATCAATCCCTCAAACTATTCTCACACTTGTATCTGTCAAGCTGAAATATAACTTCTATTTATTTTACAAAAACGAAAAATTGTGTGCTCACAATGTATTTGGACAGCTACACTGTTCATTACATGTACAGTAAATAATAAAGGAAATAACTTGCATTTATGATTTATGCATTTATAAAAATGTATTTAAAAATGCATTTGGAAATACATTTTGAAATGTATTTCTAAAAATGCATTTATAAATGTGTTTCAAAATACATTTTGAAATGCATTTTAGTGTCTCAATCTATATGCATTTTTGAAATGCATTTCTTTTCCATGTGGGTAGCTCTGTTCAGCACATTTTGTTATTGTAGTTTTGCTTAGAAGTTGCTGGGATGTTGTTTCCACCATATTTTGTAATTCCTGGGCACTAGTGAAGGGATGTTTACGGGCATGGAGCACACGCGATCACTCTTGTCTTTCACTGAGCACTTTAGCTCACCCTGTTCTGTGTTTATTTACGACTGATCAAGTGTCCATAAATGTTTTAACTAAATATCTAACTATTGACAGAGGTAGTTTGAGCATTCTGGCAATTTTTCAGTATATTTTCTTTTTATTTCTTAAATCTATAAATTACCATGAACTGTTGTCCAAAAGACCGGGCGCATTAAAGACAAGTCCTAGCCGAGCGTTAATTACAACAACTGTGTTTATTCACATGTTTAACATTAATTAAATTATAAAGGAATACAAATTAATACCTGCGCCGCTATTACGCAGGCCCCGACAAACTAAAAAATCCTCAAGCCTGAGCTAGAAATACAAAAGACAGGTGACCACTTCGGTGCACCTCCGAATCCGGGCTGACCTCTCTGCCACCCCGAGCTTCCTAGCAAACCTGGTATGGAATGCTGGTCAGCTCGAGGCGACAGCGAGGTCACATAATTTAACCTTGAGTCACCACATTCCTGGCATCTCTCTCATGCCTCAGTGAACCGCCAATCCAGAGTCCAACCTTGGACTCTGACAGCCCCCCTAAAGTGTGTTGGCTCCTGAGGAAACAAATTTCACAAATATCCAATAAAAATTAAAATGCACAATTTCAATATAAAAACTTTTTTTTTAAAAAAACCTAAAAGCACAAATTTTCAATCACTCGCCCGACGGTCCCTCAATTCCACAACGTCTTGGGCCTTGGCCGCCTTCTCCGCCTGTCGTCTCGCCCACGCCCTCTCTCTGCGGCGGCGACAATCCACTGACGAATTTAGGCTTCTTCATGGCGCCACCTGTTGCTACCCGGGAAACACGAACTCCTTCGCAGGACGTCCATATCTGCTGGAATTTCCACAATGTGAACGTTCTTAGGCCCCTGAGCTGCTCTCCGCCATGGCCCGGGTAGTAGCCCTAACTATTCCTTGGTCAACTCACGGTCACAATCCTCTGCAGGCGGCGAATTAGCACCATTCTCCCTCCTATTTGGCCCAAAACACGCTAGCCGCCTGGCTGGACGCTAACCCCATGGACGACAAAATATCTGCCTCCCACATGTTGTTCCTCACGAGATCCGCTCGTCCATATCCTCAGTTCACCGCTGATCCGGCTGGGCCAGCAATTCAAGGCCCAATCCCACCACTACAGCCGTCACCGATCTAGAAGACAAAGTCTTTGATATCCCGAAATGTCCAGCTAATGGGTGATCATGACACTCCCTCATAATCCCCTGCCTCAAATGTTCAGGCACCACCAACAACAATCTAGGTGGGACAGATGGATTATAAAAATATAATGTCTGGCCCAGCATTACATACCTTTTTGGGGCCACCGATCTACCTACTGCCTTATCCCGCAGCACTTCTAACTCTGGGTCCTGCATCTGCTCTTTAGCCATATCCTTCTGACCATGAACCAGATATATATATGCATCATCTTCCACCCCTGGGACAACTTGCTGTTCTATCACTGGATTTCTGCTTAAACAATCAACATCAACATGGAGCCCCCTTCTTATAAACCACTTCATAGGTAAACTCCTACATCTTGGCTGCCTATCACCCCAAGCGATTAGAAGGGTGCTTCAGGAATCTTAAATAACACAGGGCATGATGATCGATCACAATCGTGACCTTATTCAGGAACAGATAATGATGAAACTTTTGCGTGGCCCATACTATTGCTAAGGCCTCTAGCTCCGTCACCGTATATCTAGTTTCTGCCAGTAACAATGCCCGACTTGCATAAACCAATACCAGCTGATTAGGCTTAATACCCTGATACAAAATTGCACCCAATGCCACCTGCGATGCATCCATATGCAAACTCAAAGGCGCAGCCGGGTCAAAAATTGCCAAAATTGGAGCCGTACACAAGGCCTCCTTTAATGTCTCAAAAGCAACCTCACATAGCTCTGTCCAACCAAATGAGACCGATTCCTTTGTCAAATTAATCAGTAGCCTAGCTATAGTTGCAAAGTCCTTAATAAATCTTCTATAATATCCACAAAGGCCCAAAAAACGTTTAACCTCCTTCTGATTCCCGGGCCTGGGGAAGTTCCACACAGCAACAATCTTCTCTGGGTTAGTGGCCACTTCCTGTGCACTAACCACATGGCCCAAATATTTCACCTGTTCATAACCAAAAAAACATTTAGATGGCTTCAACTTAATGTTATGACAGGACAAAACTTTCAAAACTGACGTTAATCGCTCCAAAAGTAACTCGAAACTCGGAGCAAACATGATAATATTATCAAAATATATAAGTCACACCTCCCATTTCATGTGCAAAATTTTTAGTCCAAATTCCTCTGCATTGTCGCTGGTGCGTTACACAATCCGAAAGGCATCTGAGCAAACTCAAAATGCCCTTCGGAACATGAAAAGGCTGTCTTCTCCTGGTCTTGCTTCCCCATGGGCACCTTCCAGTATTCTTAAATCTTGTCCAGGGTCGCAAACCATGCTGACGTCTTCATGGCATCCAGCGCATCATCAATGCATGGTAATGGGTAGCTATCCACCACCGTATCCGCATTTAACTTCCGATAATCTGCACAAAAACATACAGACACAGTCTTCTTTTTTACCAAATAATTGGGCTATAGTACTGGCTATTTCTGGGCACCACCACCCCTTGATGCTGCATCTCGCTCAGCTCCTTCACAATATCTCTAACTTTCGCTGACGAATGTCTGGATGCAACATATATAGGTGCATGGCTCCCTGTATCAATCATATGAGGAGGCAACTTACACAATCCTAATTCCTGCACCTGCAGTGCAAAAGTACCCCGAAAGCTCATTAACACCCTTTGTAAAACCCTACGCTGAACCTTCGTCAATGTAGGCCCTATCTGGAGGACAGCATCCAGCTCATTTCCCCTGGAACATTTTTCTCACGACTTGTTCTTACACTCTGCAGAGTCCAACGAAATCACCTCGAATGTTTCCAACGCTGACACTGAAACCACCCTAGTTCCAACCTCCAAATTCAGGGGCTCCCTAGTTAAATTCCCAATCTGAAAGAGATGACAACAATCATCATTTACAGACATAACTCTTCGCGCCGCCCATGCAGACATTCCCTCCAAAGGAAGGGCTTCAATAAGTAGCAAGTCACCACATTTAACTTGTTCCGGCATCCGGCACATCACCAACGACGATGAGAAAGGCAACAGCGTCACTGCCTGTAACAAACAGATGGGCAATCTGCCCAATCATCCAGCTCTATCTGCGGCAAACTCCACTGGTTCCAAGCACTCTTCTGCACAACCTCCCTGGTGCTCTGTCTCCATATCCATTATCACGGTTTGCTCCAGCTCCATCCCGTCCCAGGCAATATTTCCCACCTGCTGACCACTCCTACTATCCTCGACCTTAAAGCCCTCCATTACAAAAGGGAACAGATCCCTGGGCTTATCCTGGAAGCAGAACATTTTGTTCAAAGGCAAAGGTATAAGTCCCGTTCGACGAGCAAAGGCCCAGCCCAGTAGGGCCACATTATCTGGCTGGCGCAAAATCCAAAACCGATGAGTTAATGTTCGACCCAAAATTGTCAATTAAATATCACATTCGCTTGCAGTATCCACCGCATGATTCGCCACATTTTAAATCGGCCTACACGAGCATCCACCAGTAATCGACAGTCCCAACATCCCAAGAATTGCTTCGGATAATACCGAAACCGCAACTCCTCCATCCACTACCATGAACAATGTCCATGATGCTATTTCCACCTGTATCACAGGGCTAAAGGTATCTTCTTCATCGGAACTTTCATGCTGTATTTTATCATCACTCTGTGGCCACCATGTACATGGCCCCTTTGCAGTTCCGCCACCATATCCCATCCCTCCCGTTTAGGGCAAAACTGCTTTATATGGCCAGTTTCCCCATAGGCGTAACACTTGAAACCTTGGGACGAGCTTGAACTTTGTACCACCGCTGTCCCTTTGCTCACACCCGGTCCCAATGACACAACCGGCAGCACACTCCCTGTCAACTGACCAAACCGATAAGCCGCCACCAATGCCACCCATAGGTCTTCAACCGTACAATAACGTCGTCCCACGATAATCTGCACTGTATCCATAGCGGGTGTTCTTGGGTTTAACGTCTGCGCCATTAATGTCATATCTATTAGGTATGTTCTAATTGGCTCCTTCTATCCCTGACGACGAGAAGCATACTGTCTCCATAACCCAATGTTATACATTGATGATCCAAAAAACGTCTCAAGTAGCTTGCCAACACGGACCACGCCATAGGCAACAACAATTCACTGTTTGTGGTATACCACTTAGCCGCATGTCCCGTAAGGTGTCTGCATAGACATACCCCATAAGCCCCAAAAGGAAGTCCCTCAGACTGGGCCAACACCTGGAACACACTCAAAAAGTTCGTGATATCTCCTAATATACCACACAAGGGTCCTTGTTCTCGGAAATTCATGAACATTGCCTGTCCAAAGGACCAGGCGCATTGAAGACAAGTCCGAGCCGGGCATTAATTACAACAAGTGTGTTTATTCACACGTTAAACATATATTAAATTATAAAGGAAGACAAACTAAAACCCAAGGGCCGCTATTCCGCAAGCCACAACAAACTGTAAAAGCCTAGAGCCCGAGCTCAAAAAGCAAAAGACAGGTGACCACTTCGGTGCACCCCCGAATCCAGACTGACCTCTCTGCCATCCCTAGCTTCCCGGCAAACCTTGTATGGAATGCTGGTCAGCTTGAAGCGACAGCAAGGTCACATACTTTAACCCCGAGTCACCTCATTCCCAGCATCTCTCTCATGCCTCAGTGACCCACCAATACAGAGTCCAACCTTGGACTCTGACAGTACAGACAGGTATCTTGACTGTTTTGGTTATTTTGACAAAGTTAAATGGGAAACATTAATTTACAGCTTCCAATTCATGACTTTAAATGAACTTATTTAATTTGCATACTGAACTTGCAACTGTGATGGTTTTGCATACCGATTATTAGTTCTGAAAAATCTGTATAAATATATTGTGTCCTTGTAATTTCTTGTTTTTTTAAAATTAAATGTAATTAAGATTCCTTTTAAAAGTTCAACATCTACAAGTAGTTTGCGGGATTAATAAGCTTTATTTATTGCAACTCTTTACATTTTTATATCTTTAATTTCTGTATTTATTCACTATTTTCATGTTGTCCAAATACTTTATGGCACAAGTATATACAGTGGTGACCAAATGTTTAGGACCATCAGTTAATATGCACACATAATGGCTATTGTAAGACAAATGGATGTTGCAATATGTTTTGATAAGCAAAAATGTGATGCAAAAATGACCTTGTGTATGCTTAAGTGCACATTCCAAATAAATGCATATAAAGATGTGTAGTGACAAATGTGACTGAACAAATGTTTAGGACCAGTGACTCCAACAGGGTATGTTTGCACGTGTACATGAGTGTTCCTGTTATTATCCACTTTAATGCATGTTATAATGTTTACATCTCCCTGATAGACAGGTAGGCATACAAATGTGACACCAGAAATCTGGGCATTAATATGCAAGTTACACAAGGAGGGTCAGACCTATTCTGCAATTGCAAGTGTTGTTGGCATAAAAGCTGTGATGTTATTAAACGATACTGGGGGCTTCAGGGACCGATTAAAATCGGGCAGACCTTATAAAACAAATGAATACACAGATCGCCTTATACATCGTAAGTCCATATGAAGTGCGAGTGCTTGTACCATTGGTCGTCGATTGAATGCATATCAGCTATTTAGGAGTGTAGCTCGAAAGAAACCATTTGTATCATCGAAGAACAGAAAAGCAAGGTTAGCATTTACATGTGAACATTTACAATGGAGCCCCCAACAGTGGAAGAATGTTGTGTGGAGTAATGAATCAAGTTCAATTTGTTTGGGAGTGTTGGTAAAACCTTTCTACGGCACACAAAATCTGAAGAATTCTGACCCTACTGCATACAGCCAACTGTAAAATTTGGTGGTGGTAATATTATAGTCTGGGGTGCTTTTCTCAGAACAGTATTGACCCAGTTCAACACATAAATGAAACAATGAACCAACATGTCTACTGTTATGGTAAAGGCAGGCTTTTTAATGTGCAATGGATTTACAGCTACACACGACTTGTGGCAAAAAGGATTTAATTCAAAACCAAGATAAACTAAGATAAAAAAAACCGAACCGAAACACGTGGGCGGCGACTTGCCAGCCCCAAAAGATCAAAAGTAAAGGTTCGCGTTTGTGCGCACGACAATTCAGGTGACCATCTCGGTTCACCTTCAAAACCGAACTGCCCTCTGTCACCTCAAACCATCCAACAAACCTTGTATTGGAATGCTGGTCAGCTCTGAGCAACAGAGATGGTTACATTCTTTGACCCCGCATTACATCACATTCATGCTTCACATTCCTTGGACAACATAACTCACATTACGGGACCCAACAACACTGAACTCCAACCTGAGCTCTCACACCCCCCTCTAAGCTGTGTCCACTCCTGAGGGCACACACCATAAAATTTAAAAAAAAAAAAAACGAAAAGAAAGACAAATTCACAAATTTAAAAACACTTTCCAAAAATAAAATCGCAAAACTTAATCAAGTGGTCGTCGATCCCTCAACATGATTGCACCCTGATTCGCGGCCTCCTCCTCAGCCAATCACCTTAATCGTGCTTACTCTCGACGCTGATGATGATTTACTGACGAATTCCTTTCCCAGCGAGGTAAAATCTGTCGCTCCCCCAGAAACACAATATCATCTGGCACCCTCTCCATGGTTGGTCGTCCAAATCCACCGATGAAATCATCAACCGCCTCGCGGGTCGCCAATTCCAGGGTCGACGAAAACATCGCCTGCCTCACTGCGGCTGCCACAGAACCCTATTATCGGTATTCATGGCTCCCGTGTTTCCTGGTTGGGCCGGCAACTCCAAACCCGTGCCGGGAACCGATGTCCGCTGACAAACCCTGTCCGAGACGGTGACCGTCACCAAAACTGTTGGCATTCTTTGTGCCAGTCTTCGCAGTCTTCGCACAATGGCCGAGAGTAAGACCGAAGAAGAGTGCAGCCGAGGCTACACTACTGGAAAGGATTCCGGTACCTGCCTGATATAGAGGTGAGTAGCATGAAGCGAGTATCGGCAGGTAAACCTCCGGAATGCCTGGGATTAAGAGCTGAGGCCGGGATCTCGAGTGAGGAGGAGCTGGTTGACTGGACCGAGGTCCAGGAAAATCCCCAGAGAAAGCATGCGCTATGGGAGCACATTGCCGAGGAGGAGATGGCATCATTGAGTGATCACCGTGTATGGGAACTCACAGACCTGCCCGAGGGTAGGAAAGCGATATGCTGCAGGTGGATTTTTAAGGCCAAGCAGGACGCAGTTAGCAAGATCCACACCCACAAGGCACAGCTGGTGGCTTGTGGATACTCTCAGAAGTACAGACGAGATAACTGTGATACCTACCCTCCGGTGGTGTGGAATGACATGGTACGAGGACTGTTGTCCATTGCAGCTGCAAAGCAGCTCATTGTGAGGCAGATCAACATCAAGTCGGCGTACTTGAACGGCAATCTGCAGGAAGAGCTGTACATGGAGCAGCCACCAGGTTTTGTCGTGACTGAACCAGAAGAAAAGGTGTGGCACCTTAAAAAGAGCATCTCCAGACTGAAACAGTCTGATGGCGCTCGCCCGAAAAATTTAAAAAACCCCAACAGTGGCGCCACCTGGGCCACACTAACGTCACTATCATAAGTATGGGAAAAGAAAGGTTAATTCATATTAATTAGTTAATTAATTGTTTCTTTTCTTTCAGGTTCTCGTCGGGACGACGTCACCAGGTCCAGACGGCCACCAGGTCACGCAGGTAAGTCACCCTTTTAATTAAATTATGAAATCTAACCAAACCAGGTAACGCCACCCCATAAAAACACACTCCCCCGTGGCGAGACCTTTCCTAAGGATACGGTGTCCGGTCACAGAGGTACGGAGTCAACGCGGCTATCCTACTGGCCGAAAGGGGCTTCGTGAGCAAGTCCGCGAAATTGAACTTGGTTCCCACAAAGCAAATTTTGAATACCCCTTTCCGAAAATGGTCCTTGATAAACCGAAGTTTCATCACAAAGTATTTAGTCGTGTTATTCTCGACCTCGTTCCTTATTGCGTGAATTGCCGACTCGTTGTAGAGGAACAATGTTGGTTCCTGGATGCCGTCAGGCAGGAAAGGATGTGCCTCTTCCAAGAACTTACACATTCAAAGTAGCTCCTTCACTAGATCAACCGAGGCCATGATTTTGGCCTTTATGGTAGATTCAGCTATGATGATCTGACGTGAAGATCTCCAGCATACCGGGGAATGGCCAATCATTACCAATATCCAAGAGACCGAACGACTCGTATCCATGTCGGACCCCCAGGATGCGTCAGTGAACGCCCGGACCTTAACATCATGACTCTTAAAGAGAACTAGACCTTTATTTTTGGTCTGTCGCAAGTAGTTGACTAAGTTCTCCACCTGATGCCAGGCCTGTAAAGACAGCGAGCTAATGAACTTTGCTAAGGTATTAACGGCGACCATGATGTCTGTTCGCGTCATCCTGGCTACATATAGCAATAAGCCTATAACACTCCGGTATGGATACGGAATCACCTCTTCTTCGTTACTCATAAATTCACAAGAGAAGACCGTTCATACTTGAAGAGGCTCCTTAACATGTCGCGTGGGGATCATGTCCAGTTTCCGGCTGAGGGCATCAATATACAGCTCCTGGTCCATGATGATGTTACCGTCATCGTCCTGTCGGAAGTTAATGCCCAGGAAAGTCGTCACCGGTCCTAGATCTTTAAGATCATATACTTGGGACAGTTTAGCAATGACTTCGTCAATTGCATTGTCATCCTTTCCCAGGACCAACAAGTCGTCCACGTACACCATGACCAAAGCATCCCACCGTAGCCGATAAACGCATTCGACACTGTCGAACGGTATGAAGTCCTGCCGTTGCAGTTCCTTGTTCAAGGTTCCCCACCAGCATCTCCCTGCTTGGTGTAAGCCATACAAAGACTTATTGAGGCGCCAGACACATCCGTCGGTTCGGGTCGCTCCTGGTGGAGGTTCCATCAGGGTAGGTTTATCAAGTGTGCCATACAGAAAGGCGCACATGACGACGAGGTGGCAATGCAGCAAACCCCGAACACAACAAGCAGAAGGAAAACGACATGGACGAGCATGAAGTTAATCACGGGATTGTACACATCAGTGAAGTCTAAACCCTTTCGTTGCTATAACCTTTTAGCAACAAGACAGACCCTGTGTCTCACCACGATGCCCTTCGAGTCCTGCTTACGGGTAAACACACACCTACAGCCAAGAACCTTCTGTCAATTCTGAGGCGGTACGGACTCGTAGACCTTGCGCTGTCTGAGAACCTGCAACTCGTCCTCCGAAGCTTCCAGCCATTTATCGGAGTCCGGGGCCGAGATTGCATCGCTAAACGTCGTTGGATCAGAATCCACGACGTTCACCTCAGTCTTAATCCTAGTTTCTGAGGATATAGGAACCCGCTTGTCCAGAGCTTTGGATTCCTTCGCGGCATAAATGAATTTTAACACAAATTATATTTATATATATTTAACATGTTTTTCTTACCTGTTGTTGTAAGTGATGACGGACCATTCCGCTTGAGTTTTCCAGGATTGCCTGAAAAGAAAAGAAAAGAAAAATTTAATAGGTAAAGGAAAGAATGAAAACTGAAAGATAATTATTCGACTGCCTTACCTGAATGGGAAATCTTGAGTGCGTGACATGGTCACACTGTTTTGTGTGAGGTCGGCCATCTTGGGTTTTTCCGGCTGGCCGACACTCTCTCTCAGGCCACCGACCCGAGCGGGTCAATGGCCCTTCATCATCTACAAATAATAATGATGCATTGTCAACTTTAACATTATGAGATTTATAAGAATAAAAAGACTTACCTTGATATAATCCTGGATCCGGCTGTTTTCTTCGGACCTTCATGTCCCTGAAAAGGAAAAAGGGACATTGAAAAGGTTAACAACCGAAAAATCACAACAGTTCAACAATGGTAGCAGCGCTCAGGAGACTATCCACGACGTTTTCAAATGTGCCACGCCCGACAGGATTTCAGGAAAACTCCCGGTCCTGATTGTTTTTGCGGTTTTTTTCATCCAAAAAGATAAGGATGTACGCGTTTTCGGGACTGATTAAGAAGGTAGGAGTCGAATTTTTTTGTAAACATATGCGACCCGTCCATTTATTTTTTTGGAACACTCATCGAAATTTGCAATAGCGGCCCGTCCAATTTGATTTTTGGGGACGTTCGCCGTTTTTGTTTTCGACCTAAGCGGCCTTTCCTCCGATAAAGAGAAAATCAAAGAACATAAACCCCCTGAATGTTACCGGGATATTTATCGGCAGCCCGTCTCGCTGTTTTTTTTTCGGCCAATTATCGCCGAAAATGAAGATAAGCGGACCGCCCGTGGCCGTGTGTTTGCTAACGGCCCGCCCGCCGTTATTTTTGTCGCGGTGATTGATTTCGTGTTTTGTCTAGGCGGCCAAGTATAGCCGCTGATAATAAAGGGGACCCCGCCCGTCAACGCACTAGATGAGGGTGTGCGTGTGTTTTTTTGTTTTCTCCCGTATTTAATAAAATTGCGGCTAATAATCGCCGAAGGATTGCCATCGTTTTCGACGATTAAAAGAAACTTTTGAGGGGCCCGCCTGAGATACCGGTGAAGATAACAACCGCGTATTTACCGTGAAGGTAAATTGGCCAATTGGCCTTGAATTCAATCGGCGTTTTTGGTTTTTTTTGGATTCCAAAGTGGTGAAGAACCGAGGCCAACCAAAACTAAATTAAAGTAAACATAATTAAAAGAAATTCTTTTTGACGAATAGTCGAAGAGAATGAAGCCATAGATGAAGTGCCTATTTGTTAAATTATTTTTTGTCA
>JAQGAE010003102.1:0-15669 GCA_034696685.1 Julus scandinavius | reverse complement strand
TACACAAGTAGAAAAAGATAAAATTTTATACAAAATGTACCTCATATAGCAGACGCCGAGCGCAGAATAGCACAGAATTAAAGAGCAAGAGGGCAAGAATGCAGAGAAATAGCCTGAAATAGGCGGCGCTGCAAGCTTATGTCAGAAAAAAGTCAACATAGAAATGTGCAGAGTGTTTCCGTAACATAGCATAGCATAGCGAAACATAGGCAACATAACGTAACGAAACGTTTCAAATGTGTAGGGGCCTTAAGGTAAAACCCATATACTCGAAATGTACGAGTGAATAGCATCAAAAACCATTAAAATCTTAATATTCAAACTCTTCATAGCTGTATATGGGCATCCAGTGGTTAAATATAGCTCATGCACAGGCTATAAATAAAGGTCGTTGAGCTGTTTAATAAGGCCCATACATGGCTATACATTGACCTGCCCATACAAGTTCACCATACAAAATCATCGGTATAGAGCTTTTCTACCAGGGTCTCTGACTCTCAATAGGAATAAGTAGGAATAGTAGCTAATCCCATCTACACGACATATTATACCTCCAGTAGTTACCTTTGAATAGCGATTAACGTTTTAGGCAACATTTTAATAAAAACAAGGTTTATACATCGTGTGTAATGTGTTTCTATTTGCTTACACAAGTACACAAGAGGGTTTTCATAAACATCATCTGCATTCGTATAAAAGCCCAACTACAATTTCAAAATCATTGGAGGCAGGAGTTAATTGACGCTTATGAATTTCATAATTAATGCTTCATTAACTCAAAAAAGACCGGCTGTATTAGCATTATGATCACAAAAACTCATTAGGTAAAACTGAAGAATTCCCGAAATTGCAAATATATGAAATTCTAGAGAAACGATGAGAAAATTTGCTTTTGCTATCACAATACACGCTTCGTGGAGTGAACCCAGGCGTGCCTAATGCGCTTTTCAATTCCGGCCTTTGCGAGGATTTTCGTATTATCGCTCCAATGACCGCGGATTTTTTAATCAATTTTCAGCGGAAAATGCAATCGAATTTGAGCAGCAGGAGGAGCCTTTCCTTCGCACTCTTTATTCTTACTTCCTATACGACTCTGGAGACAAAAGAAACGTATTATACCTGCATTTAGAATGCCATTAGAAATCATTGCTTATTTAAGAGCGCATTCATTTGCAATTAGATCAGGAAACACACGCCTGCGCTCTCTCTTTTTCCGCTGACGTCACTTCCGAAACAGGCACGCCCGATTGTTTGACCTAGTCCGGAAACTTTGTTCCTAGTTTGCTGTTTTCACAAATTATTTTAATGGATAAATTGAACGACTCGGGGTTTAAATCATTTCAATACCGTAAAACTTAGGGTTTGTTTATGGTGTTTTTCTGGAATTCTGAAAAACTATTCAATAATTAAGACCCAAAACTGACCAGGTCAAATATAATCAACCCTTATTTTTCTGAATATGGCATAACTTTAAATCTCTGATTAACAGGTTTATGGATATTACCATCAATTTCTGGTCCAAAGTAACCTTATCATGTGGGTGACTTTAGGCCAATACATATCCCTAGTGGAAAGATTATTTTGCTATAGTTTATCCCTATGTGCATACATGGTATTATCCTTAAAAGTAGAACCTGTCTATATGCATCTTGTGTAAATAAATAATCTGTCTAAATGCATCCTGTGCAAATGAATAACCTGTCTAAAAGCATAAAATGTGCCTGTCCTGACTTGGGACCCGTATATAAATGTGTCCCACTAAAAATGTCTGAAATTTCGACTATGCTGAATTTAGAATTTTGAGAAGTCACCAAAATATGACGGAGGAGTGTTTGTCTCCAACTAGCTAAAAAGCACCACTGAAACTCGCTTAAGATATTTCTACTGGGCAAAACGATGACTCGCCCAAAGTCACCACCCCTGACCCAAAGTTATTGTTACCGTCAAATAAGCTGCGTGAACCATATTATGGAAAATTAAGGACTATGAATAACCCCGAAATGTGGTCCATACCTATACATGTATCCATGGTCATTTAACGGATACATATGATTCATACATGGCTATATAGGATTATTCCATGGTTTGGTATGTTATGTCCAACAACTCCATTTCCACCCTGAGTGTTGAAGGACCCTCCATTGTTTTGTTTAAGAAGAAGCAAGTTCTGCAAATAACTTCGTTTATTTTATAAGAACATTATAACTGCAATTGTTTATCGCCAATGCAGATTTTGGCTATAAAATCAACCATATGTAATTAGTTATAGAAAGTCATATCAAAGAAGATAAATTACTCGTACCGTATAAATGGACGTTTTGGCTAAAAGAATGATTGTGCATCCTAGTTTCACCATGTCTTAAATCACTCGTAATTGAAACTTCTGTCTCATTCACAACGAGAAAAGGCACGTGAAATGGGGCCTTAATGAGCGATTACTTTCGATTTTCTGTGTAGCAAAATTCGATATGAAGCTCGTATTATACATACGATGTGGACAACGTCTATGAAATTCTCAATGTGGTTTTTTTCCAGAGCATATAAACAGCTTATATTTGCACACATAAGTCCCAATTGCTTTTATCACTGTCTTCTCCTTTTCAACCTTAGATGGCGTTGTGCTTTTAGCATTCATTTATCATTAACTAACGAGGAAATAATCGTGGAATAAGTGGAATCCAATGGACGATTCGGTTACTCCCCAAGCACTCAATTTCATTAATTATAAACTTCGAAACGCCAGATAGTCGAGTCTGAAGCATCCCAAAACCTTGTAATTTTACACCAAGATCAACTATGGTCATCATGTGTTTTCTTACAGAATATTAATTTCCTCCAGAACGCATTATTTCTTGACGCAATTCTGCGTTAATAGTTTCTTAGTTTGTTTGTTGATTTTTAAAGTTGGCATATTTCTGCAATGAGCCTTCATCACCTACCTTCTATTTTATATAGCTACATCTGGCAGGATGTAGGCACGGAATAGTCTAAGCCATATGCACTGGGAGGGCTCAGCCAACCTGGCATTTGGTAATTAGCATTTTTGGATTTGTATTTTGGTTTGTTTGGTAATTTATAATAGATATTAAGCTTGGGAGAAACACAGTTTCAGCAGGTTTTAGAGAACTATCAGTCGATGCATGAGCACCGGTTTGAAACTTTTTTTTCTTAACTCATCTTATTTTAAATTGATTTTGGATTAGTGTTCGACTCGCATTTAATATTTTAAAGTTCTTGGAACAAGATTGTAAAAATCCAATGTTTGTGGGACAAACATCAAGCAGATTACAAAAACCGCAAAATCGGGGAAATGCCAAAGCTGCATTATTGCGTGTGTTTGGATTATACAGCATAACATATCTGTGAGGGAAAATTCTGGCGATCCTTAAGTATTACAAAATTCTTGAACAAATTATAAGTCAACAAATAACGGTTGTGGAGCGGACGAAAGGGTCCGCCATGTTGCTTGCAAGATGCCTGTAGGGACATACAGTATACTCGGATGTAGGGTGACTATAGTAATATATGGACATATACAGAATTTTATGGATAAGCATGCCATATAAGGTTATAAACAGTTAATCCATTTAGTATATGTCCGATTTCTTCCATATCCATGTCGTAAAATGTGAATATTTTGATTCAGGGGTGGTTAATTTGGGCCAGTCATCTTTTTGCTCAGTTGAAATGCCATAAATGGGTTCAAATTACCTTTTTCAGCTATTTGGAGAGAAACACTCTTCCGTCATATTGTGGTCACTTCCCAATATTCTAAATTCAGCATATTCTAAATTACAGTCATTTTTATTGTGGCACCTGTTTTATGTTTTTGCTTAAGTCGTCAAACTTTCATCTCGGAAAGAAATACTATAACCACTGTTGTTAAAACAGGCCAATATAGTGATTCCTATATATGCCTTCGCTATTATTCATTAGAATGCTAAACACATTTATCTACGTAAAACAATAGGCTACGCTAGTTGAAAACCAGACATAAGCGGGGTAATTTGGAGGTGACCAAAACTGAGTTTCTGAAATTTAGATAGTTGTATTCTGTATGTTTGTGACCTTTCCTTAGGGTCACACGGTAAGTGAGAGAAAATTGTCAAGTCAAATGGAAACAGAAAGAATTTGTAAATTCTCACTGGTAACTTAATGATGACAAACAAATAGGAAAACCCAGGGTTTATGGCATAATCCCGACAAAATAAAATGAATGCATATAAACATGCATGGTCACATGTTCTTGTTATTAAATTCGAAAGGTAGGGACCTAAGTGTTTTGTTGCATTTGTATCGCGAAGAAAGGTTTTAATCCGCTGACAATCTTGTATTTTAGTAATATTCACGCCAACTCCATACATGGACATTGAACGCCATATACGTATATGGCCAGTAATGTTTTCATACATATAGAAAAAATCAAATATTATTATAGTATATGTGAGATACTATAGCATGTATGACCCTTTGTAATTTTTTTCACTAGGGATATGCCTTGAAAAACGCCCTGGATCAATGTTACCCCAAATAACTTTGTAACAGAAAAGGATGGGAATATCCCTGCACCTGTTAATCAGACATTAAAAATGATGTTATATTCGGAAAAAGTAGAGTTAATTCTCATCACCTGGTCAATTTCGGGTTGTGAATATGGAAAATGTTTTCAGAATTCCAAACGAAACTCCCAAAACATCCACATTTTCGGTAAGAAAGATGGGTTGTTAACGCTTAGCTCGTTTTCTGAAATGAGCTACCTTAATTAAGAACGGGAATAATAAGCTACTCAGTGGCTGGATAATTGGAAAAATGTTTATTTTCACGCGTACGTTAACACAGAAGCCATTTTTCTTAGTAAAAATCCTCAAAACGCTTGACATAATTTCGATTAACACGACACGCACTAACGAAATGTCCAAGGCGCTAAGCTCGTCAAATAACATTTTTTCTAATCAAAAATGCATGCTTCGGTTCGCCCCACTTTGCAATCCAGGTCTACTGTAGGGAATCAAAAGCAAAAGCGTCATAAAAGATTGAAGGCATCAGCGTACATATAGGCCTACTTCCACTGCCATACTATATCATTATTTTCTCCCCACTCCATCCTTAAATAAGTGATTAATTGGACCCCATTAATATTAAAATTATGAGAAAACTTGACTTAATGCGTTTACAAAGTTGCCAGAATCGAGATTCTAGTTTCTCTCATCAAGATCTTGCTCCATTTTTACATCCCACCTTTTCAAAACTTTCAACATGTAAAATACAGCCATCGATTTTTCCAGTAAATGCTACACTGTGAGTCATAAAAAAGTAGAACTATATAAATAAAAACAAATCGTGAAAAATCTTTGATTTAAATGAAATTTGTCATCTACATGTATAACAATAGTATAAGAACAAAAATGAATTATAAAATGTGCCCAAAATATTCTCCGGTGATCTTTTAGACAATCCCGGAGTCTAACGCGCCATTCTCTGATTGACGAATCGATTATACGCTGGTCGAGTTCAATCCAAGTTTTTTTTAATTCATAGTTTCAAGTCTTCGATATGATTAATCTTCGATTTTTAAACCTTTATCTGGAGAACTCCCCAAATTTTGTAGCTCAAAATTAGCAGTTCAACTGTTTCTCGAGCACGGTGAGCGAGCGCACCATCTTGTTGAAACATGACAAAATCCGAGATCTGTCGCCTGGCCGGAAGACGTTTTTTGTTTGTATACTATTGTTCTATGCTAGTGCTAAATTTCATTTAAATCGAACCATTTTTAACGAAGTTGTGATTTTTTTTTATTGGATTCTACTTTTTTATGACTCAAACTGTATATAAGAATTTAACAGTTTTCTATATCATAAAGTAAGCATGGCTTAGCGCCTATTTTTATTAACAACATATATTAAACTCCTAAGACATCTATAGAATTTAAGACGAGATGGACCAATGAGAAGAAGGTAAGAACGAATTGCTTTCGTGCTTTAGTTTCGCATGAGTGGGGTTGAGTAACGGGGCTTAAGAGTGCATTCTCATCTAAAATAAAAATAGATTTTTCAAACCAACAAAAAGCATCGATGCAGAAAAAAGCGTTTAGTATGCTAAATCCTCCATGAATTCAATCAAACATCGTGGTGATTGACGCCCTCTTTTACTGCTATTTTTATAGCCGAGTAAACATTTCAAATTTAATACACAAATTCGTCATCTTCTACGACTGTATGTAACGCTAGGGTTACTCTATTTTTAGTCGAATATAGTTGGAAAATTCTCGGAGGACCGGTTAGTAGAATCTTCAACTTTACGCACAATTTGAATCGCCATTTCTGCAAATATTTCGCTTTTTTAATATGATTCCACATGTAAATGCCCAAAGGGAGTACAGGGTGTCGTAAAATCCATAGCCTGGATAAGAAGGCAAACCATAATAGCACTGTTGTTAGCAGTGATTGCCTATGTCCAGGGGTAACTAACTATTTTTTACATGCCGTTTACCTCAAAATACAAAACTCAAAACTCGAAACTTTTCAACATGAGTAATATCGTTATTTAAATTTTTGCATTTTCTGACACAAAACAGTGGAGAAAATCTTGTCGGAAATTTGAAAGCGAGACAGACAGAAAAAATGTCGTTTTTAATTCGCGACTTATCAAAATATAACTGACGTTAATAAAAAAGCACTGAAATTGAACTTGACAGCGTTTTTCCCATCTTGGTTTTTTGTGCATATATTTCGACTGAAAAAAAATAGAGCTGAGGAGGCAGGGAGTCCGTTAAGAGAACAAGATGTAAAATACGACAACCGTCGAAAATGTCATCTTAGAACTATAAAAAAAATGCTTTTTGCGAAAATTTGTAACGGTGATAAAATATAAAGACTCACTTTCTCACTGACACGTCTTCAAACAAGAGCGATGAAAAATGAATACTCGCAAAATTTAAATTGTTCAGATGAGCGACAGTTTAGTTTCAGGACCTCAAAATCCAAAATTTGGAGAACTGTCACGCAAATTGCACAATATGAAACACTCTCCCACTTTATCAATCAAATGTTTATGAAGGAACATTCAGAATCAGTACAAATGTAGCACATTACATGTGTGAAGTCTAAATAAAATCCATGTACGAGTCCAGTTGATGTAAAATTTCATGTTAGCCAAGACATGCCTGTTGTAGTATATAATGGCATTTAAGGACGTGCACCCAGGTGGAAATAGCATATTAAGAGACTACCGCCAGATAAGCCCCAGCATTAGCAATAAGGATTAATAGCGTTATTTTGCTCCTAATACCTACAGGAATAAGCCGAAATAATAGCGTATACATCCTATGCTTTCGTTCATCAGTAATTACACTTAATTCAGGCCAAGAAAAGGCCTCATTGGAAGGTTGAAGCGAGGGGATAACCCCTTAGGCACGCGCGAAGAACGGTCAGAAATCCCGGGGGATTAACGTTGCAAATAACGAAATTGAATCAGAATCGACCATCAAATTGCACGGCATCAGGAGGCCAAATAAATGCCTGATCAGAATTTTGTACTAAATCAGGCAGTGTTTCCAAGGATTTTCAGGTTAAGCCAGGCATATGATTTCCATAACTCTATATAGGCCTGTTTAAGAAAATCAACTTACCGTGATCGCTTGGGCACAGACCTATAGAGTCAAGAGTTCAGTTTAGCAAAATAAGTTTCCCCAAGCATTTCGTTCACACTTAAGGGCCGGATCTAAACTCCATATCTGCGAAGACGCAAATTTCGAAAAACAAACACTCCTGATATTCATAACGCGTTTATGTCAGAAGCTAAGTTTTCTCCCATAATAGCAGGAATAATTAAAATATATATGTGGGTGGAAAAACTATATATGGGCATATACTAGCAAATATAATTTCAAACAATTTGGAAAACAGTATGTACTATCACAGTTAGTCAAACAGGGTGAACTATCACAATTAGAAAAATAGTATGTACTATCATAATTAAGGGCCATTCCAAAAGAACGTCCTTAAGAGAGTGTGGGGGTGGGGGTCTGCTGGGATGGGGACAGGGAGGGGGGACGCCATTATGGACGTCCACGTATGATGGTAGTTCTCATTTTTTGGATTTTCTGTTTTAAAGGTCAGTGAAAGTTGGTTGGAGAAAACATGAAGAAATGTGTCCCCAATCACAAATGTAGTTGAATTTTTAAACCCTAGGGAAAGTCGGAAATTATGCCTAAATTTGTGTCAAACACCAACTTTAGGCTGGAATTTCTCTTCGAGGTAAGGAAATTTCCGAGAAAAATCTGGAAAAATTCACCCGAAATTTATAGGATGGACCTTTGTGTGTTCCAACAAATATTCTGGACACCCTACTTAAAAAAAAGAATTAAGTACGTCTATGAGGAGGGGGATCTGGGCTAAAATGGACACCATATGGACAGGGGGTGGGAGTCAATTTTTGACGGAATTTCGGGTACGACCTTTTTGAATGGCCCCTTAGGAAAACGGTATGTACTATTATCACAGTTAGGAAAACAGTACATACCATCACAATTTAAAATAGGTTTTTTTAACAAATTACATTTGACCACATTATTTCCACAGATCAGATCACAGACTAACTAAACTGGATAATCCTAAAAACTGAGTTCAACTTTGAAGTAACACTAAGTTTTACGAATAAGTATACGAGATACTAAATAAAAGGAGTGTTTTTAGTAATTTCAATTTTGTTGTCATGGAGTATAGGACCACCCTTCGAACGTGCACTATCTAAACTCCACTAGGTTAGATTTTTTCCTACACAAACCACACATAACTGAAATCGAAACTAAAAATACACATTTCTAATCCACTAATAATGTTCACGAAAACAAAGATGAATGATGAAGGACGCACAATTATGTCTGCTGCGGTGTATGAATACTTATAGGTAAATTCTGACTACCAGGTGGCGTTAGTGGGCGTTATTTTTGGCGCTGCATGCCAAGGCGTGCAGGGAAGACTACACAACCTTATACGTAGAGGAGACTAAGATAGAACCCATATTAGACACTGAAATACTACATTATCGAACATTCGCCTTATTTATTGCGCTGTGCAATGACCTTATGGTCAAATTTTCATTAATAAATTGATGCTTAAATCCACTTTGGCTACTAACATTAATTGGCCCACGAATGTTGCTATTTAATGGCTATCTTAATATAACATGACTGACCAACGGCTATGATTAATAGTAGACTGGTGCCACAGATCATAAATATACTTCATAATGGTACCCTAACCTCAAATAACTCAAGCCCCTCATACGCTAGACTCATTTTATGTAAAATCGGCTGCTAGCGCACGATTTGTGGGTTCGCGCATGCGCACTAGTTGTGCAATCAGAGCACGACATCGTCAGTTAAAGCTCTAAACACACCAGACTCACTTTATGTAAAATCGGCTGCTAGCGCAGTTTGTGCGCTCAGCGCAAAATATCGTCTGCTAAATTGAATGCCAAACATACAGCAAAAGTGAGTTCGGAAAGTGAGTTTAGTGTGTGGAGGGCTTAACACGAGTGAATGGAATGTGCAAAATACCAAGTCAAACGTGTCAATTCACGCAAAATCTCGCATCAACCGTCATTTTTAGCGAGAGCTGTGATGTCACTTCCCGCTGAAGACATATCCCTGATAATGGATTGTGTCAAAGCTAGGGGATTGTCCCTATCGATACAAAATGGCGGCCAACCCCTCTCCACGTACGATTTGGGTCCAGTTTGCCGACACCTCATTTCGCCGACAAAATTTCATTGTTTATATTATGGCCTAAACTAACCTAACCGTTGTCGGCGAAATGAGGAAAAATTGTCGGCAAAGTGGATCTATATACTGGCCACACATGGAACGTTATTATTCAGGAATTTTTGTTTCAAAAAAGGCGATAATTGCCGAATTAAGTGCGTGTAATTAAAACGAGTGAAAAGTGCTGGATGTAGAAAATCAAAATGAATTAAATGAATCAAAACGGCTACGAAATAAATGTCTGATTAAAAAAAAAGCAAATAAAATAAAAATTCAAAATTGGGCACCTACCCGTCGTTGGCTGTTCCTGCGCATGATTGACCCTAGGACTCCGGCCATTTTGGACAGACGTGAATTTTCAGTGAGAAGGGGAGGAGTTAAGGTACATCAGGATCTACTTCCGCTTCCGGTTAATGCTCGCCCTAATAAGCAGGGGAGGAAAAGCTAAGGTATAACCCTCAATCCGCAAATTTCAACGAATAAATTTAGCCTGTACATTTTCTATTGTCAGTGCACACCAATGGTCCATTCTCCTCAACAACGTTTTACAATCAAAAATAACAACAACAAAAAATAAACAAAAACAATAATCCAAATAAAAAGCGAACCCAACTTTTGTGCTTTTGGTCAGTATTTTTACAAGATATTTTGGAAATTTGGTTCTTGATGATAATAGAAAATCTAAGACTGCGAAATACAAAAAAAACTAAGTCTACGTTTACGTCTAGGACAACACACGAGAAAATACAAAAACAACAAATTGTTAGTAGATCAACAAGAATGATAATCAGAACAAACAGCAGTGGTAAACATGCAATAACTCCTCACATAAAAAACCATGCTAAAACATCTAGTTAAATCACGCTATCATGTATAAACATGTTACAACACTTGTAGCGATTTTCAGAACAACCTTCCTTTTATGTAAATACAACTTAAGTTTGGAAGTTGATAGTTGCTTTACACATGTTCTAGACATGTTTACTTCAAACTAGATAGTATTCTCACGTGTTTCTACTTAGAAAATACCACAAAATTACAACACAGGGTAAGAAAAAAATCACTTTAGTGTACAACTTTTAATTTAGTGTAATCGCAAGTGACAAAACTAAAGCTAACACCAATTTTATGCTGGAATTTCCATTCGAGGACCGGAAATTTCCGTTAATCAGAAAAATCTGGGAAAATGTCGTGGAATTAGTAGCAAGACTGATGCTTGGAAATTTATAGGATGGCCTTTGTATATTCCAACACATTTTCTGGACACTCTACTTTACAAAAAACTTAAGGGTTGTTATGAGGGGTAAAGGTGCCAGGGTCTGGGCCAAAATGGGCACCGTGTGGGCATGTGATAGAGGAAGGAAGGAGTTAGTTTTTGAGGAATTTCGGGGACGTCCTTAATGATGGCCCCTAACCGAAATATAGTGCCTCAATAAAAAATATCAATACCAAATGGCGCCCTCAACATACATGTACATTTCCATAATCTCCCTTTTGAATAAATCACGTTTATATGGCTGTCCCTGGTAATAACCCCAAAAACGAGGCAATAAGTTTGTAAAAAAAATGCCTTCCAGAAGTGTTAAGTGAGGACAGGGTTCTTTAGCGACTACAGCGCCCCCAGTTTGTTCTGTAGGGACGTGCACAGCTTGAAAAACAAACACGTATACAGTGTATATACAATTAACAGATATAAACACATAGACATCCAGCAATGAATATGAATTGCCTTTGAGCAAATATTTATACAGTGCGACACAAATTGCAGGCAGGCAACTATAGAAAATAAGGTGTGGATTTTTTTGTTAGTTTCGCCATAAAACAAAGCAAGCCTTAATTGCTTTTATACGATATTGACGGTCAACGACACAAAAGAACACGAATCGATAAATTAAATAAAACAAAAGAGCCGCTATTGGCACACATACACGTATTTGGCATTGCATGTACAAGGCGAGACAGAAATTCAATGTCCAAAGACGAGATATGACGAGAAACTCGCGAGAGTTAATCTCACGTGGAAACGCACCTTTAAAGCCGGCTCTCCACCAAGACGTACATGTACGTATACAAGTATTTACACACATATGCAAACAAGTTTGCCCTCCGGGTTTGTTTCAGCCGCCATTTTGTAAATATATGTAAATATCAAAATTGTGCACCTATTATATGTATTTAATAGCTGTACAATTTTGATATTTTCATATATTTACAAAACGGCGGCTGAAACAAACCCGGAGGCCAAACTTTTTTGCATATGTTTGTAAAAACGTGTTTATACTTACATGTACGTCTTGGTGGAGAGCCAGCTTAACGTTCCAGGGTGGCCATATACATGTATGCCATATTACATGTCCCAAAAAAGATTGTATTTTCATATAGTATGCTATTCTCTATATAACGTATGTATGCCTGAAAGCATGTATGGGAATATAAAGGGCCATTCAAAAAGGACATTCGCTAGAGGGGGTAGGGAAGGAGGGAGGACACAATGTGTTCATGGGGAGAGGGAAGGGAAGCCAGTATGGACGTCCACTAAGGATAGTAATTTTCAGTTCTTGGTTTTTATGTTTAATTGAGTTTTAAAGGTCAGTGAAAAAGGAAATGGACACCAGAAATGTGTCCCCAGTCCCAAATGTACTTACATTTTTGGAACCTCGGTCAAAGTCGAGAATTATGCCTAAATTTTTGTTAAACACCAATTTTATGATGGAATTTACCGTCGAGGTAAGGAAAATCTGGGAAAATGTAGTGGAAATAGCAGCGAGACGGTTGCTTGGAAATTTATAGGATGGGCCTTTGTATACGTTGCAAAACATTTTCTGGATACCCTACTTTTTAAAAAAATTAAAGACGTCTATAGGAGTGACTGGGAAAGGGAGGTTTGGGCTAGGTGGACAGGAAGTAGGGGAACAGGAATTAAATTTTTGAAGGAATTTCAGGGACGTCCTTTCGAATGGCCCCTAAGGTGTTTTGACGTAGGACTACAACTCTGTTTAGGTATTTGGGGTGGTTAAGTACGTAATTAACCATGGTAAGACTTACCTAAAATGCTGCACGAGCGAGATTTAATTCCAAAGCTTTCAACCTGAGGGTCAATTGCCACTCCTCGTTAGGTTGATTTTAAGGGAAAATTTATCAGTCGATTAAGTAGTCCTAAGTCTCAAATTACTAATATGAGCACATACTATACAAAATGTATTTTGAAATACAAAAATAATAAGTGCAAAAGTAGAAATAAAAGCAATGTGTGACCCGTTCTTAGAAATGAATAATAAAGATTTATTCTCGATTCCCTCAACACTTCTACAAACATTCCAAGTATGCAAATTTCTCGCTTTAGGAATAGGTCCACAGAGGAAAAAACAAGTTTGGAATTAGCCCAACTTGAGCAATAACACCTTAAAACATCGCTGAGCAATTCGAATGCAAAAGCATTTTGCCCTAACTGGCCAACGTGTTAATTAAATAGAATTTTCTAATTAGGGCGAGTCAACATTTGCGTATTGTCACTAGAATGTAACATTTCGTGTCACATGTTATTATCGTCATCATCGCCCTTGTGGGATTTTCTGGAAAATTCAGGAAATTTCCATTGAGATCCCAATGGAATTTCGTTCTCAAATTATACAGTTATGACTTTAAATAAGTTGGAAGTCAAAAGATTGGATACGCATAGGGGAATTAATATGGAAATTTCACCATTGCGTGTACGGATGTTTATTTATAATATTCAATTGGCAATTGTGTAAATCAGGCAGAAGGCCGTTAACTATAGGCGTTGCACCGGCGGCCGTTATCAATTAAGGACGCGAGCCGCTGATTAATTCGCCAATTAAACACCAATTACGAATGAGAATAGAATTTTTATTGCGACGAATGCCGCTTTGGCGCTTAACTTCGAGCGCCGTAGAGACAGGCTTACGGACATTCGCATCTGATTTGCATTTTAACAAATTCATTACGACGATAAATTAATGCTTAATTAAGTAACTGAAAACGAAAATACAAAATGGATGTTTTAAATTTTAAAAAAAATGTAATGGTAAACTGAGTGTGTAAGGATATGTATAATGTGCATGGACATGCCCATACATTCGCATATATGATAATTCATAAATAAAATTTACTTAGTATATGGGGATGAATATCCATTCATGCACATTTTCTGACATGGCCCTTCATGGAATTTTAGTTATGAATGCATCAATTTATAATTTATCACTAGGCTAGGGTAATTTTGAATAGCTTGCTCCTGAAATAGGGCAATCTCTGTTAGCACAGTAGTAATGCTCATCAGATCATATTAAGGAAACTGGAATAAATAGGACTTCAGTTTGGGAAAGGGGAAACTATAAGTACCGTAAAATGGAGATATTTTGGGCCAGTTTCTCGTGGATTTTTTTAAATTTTAAAAAAGTGTTCAATAATTACGACCTGAAATTGGCCATGTTTAATAGAATCTATCCTCATATTTTCGAATATGACATCACTTTCACTCTCAGAGTAACAAATGCAGGAATATTTCCATCAATTTTAGGGGTAACTTAGGGACCATATATATATATATATATATATATATATATATATACTATGTCTATACATGATATTTTCCATAATGTTTAAAAACATGTATGGTCATACATGGTGTTTAATGCCCATGTATGGAGTATATATATATACAAACAACATGAATATTACCATAATGCAAAGTTGCCAGCTGATTTAAAACTTTTCCCGCAATAGTATATGCTCAAAACTTAATACCCACACAGATAGCAAATTACTTCATCTTTCAGGCATTAAAAAACATGTAAATACAGCTCCCATGACCCTACAACCACACTACAGCCACTCAAAACAATTCATACTTCAACTTAGAACTTCGCCCAACAATATATTTACCAAGAAAGGTCCCCTTACACATCACCCAAATAATCAATGCCAACTATGCATCAGCAATACTGCAGACTGGACCCACCTGGTATTTGACTGCCCTGATCAAGCAATAATACTAACCAGAACCAAATCCCCCCCAATTACCCATTGCCTGCAGCAGGACCTCATCCTTCTATTAACATATGTAACTCCAAACATCCCCCATATTTGGTTGCTGTATAGAATTACAATGATAGCTGTTCATAACACAATGTGATGGAAGTGTGTTTCTCTCCTACCTGGGCTCCCCCCAAAGTATCCACATTTTACGGTACCATAAATAGATAAACATGTGTAACAGGTATACTGTGCCTTGTAAATGCCATGCATCATTTTCCCACCCGGGTATCTTAATGACCGTATAAGCATTAAGACCGTCGTAAGACGTGTTTTTCTCGTTAGGTTTCATGACCGATAAAAGAGTTCATTATTGATTGCTTTTGTTCATTAAAGTCGAGACGAAAATCAAAAATCGACATAAAGCAGAGCGAGAGTTAGATGTGGGTTGGCGGCCAGAAGGAAATCAATACATCCAACAGGAGTCATAAAATAGCGGACACCCCCAGTAAACGATTTAAGTCATTTACTACACGAGCTATAAGGAACGAAGATTCATAATTCAACCGGCAAAATCAAACGGCCGATTAACGACGTAATCAATGAGGAGAAAGTTAAACGCGAACATCTCATTAGCATAATGACCAAAAAGAAAACTTGGCAATTTGCCCAGGGAAAAACTTTTTCCAGACTTAGACTAAGGCAGGAGGATGGTGATGATGGGTTAGAAGTTAGAAATGTACATTAGTTAGCCATCGATGACCCATATTGAAAATACAGCACATAGTTAAGTTTTCACAATATAAGCCACGTACCATCTACCAATTAAGGTGAATCACAACCCTATCACCTTCAATGGGTGACATTTTAAAACACAATTACAGCCAAACAAAAAGAGATTAAATAAAAAT
>JAQGAE010003101.1:0-15670 GCA_034696685.1 Julus scandinavius | reverse complement strand
GCCTTTATAAATGCAATTATTTTGCATTACAAATGCCATTTTTCTAACGTAAAAATACAATTTCTGTATTTCACCTGAAATTTACATAATTTTGGCTAAATACACTGCCTTTTGCCTGTGAAGGTTTCGCGTTCGTCGCGAAAGTTGGCTCGTGCTTTGCTCGGGGATAGTTTGGGGAAATTTGTTTTTAGGCGAAAGGTTCGCGAGCCGTTCAGAGACATCTCGCGAACCGCTCGGCACGCGTTCGGCTTGCATATGTATGCGCCTTTAGTTTCATTCTGGTATCTATTAGGTATAGAGTGAAAACCTATCAACATTTCATTTTGGTAACCTTTAGGTATAAATTGAATTACACTTTTGTTACTAAGGGTCTAAAAGTAGACCAATGCATGTTAGTTTGCCACTCTGCATACTCCTTTACTTCACGGTAATAGTTACAGTTGTAGTTGTATACATGCTACTAGCCTGTTTTTCAGTTTGGGAATGTGTAAAATTTCATCATTGTATTTTTTGGGGAGGGGATAGGGAAATTACAAAATAAAGTAACTTTCCCCCCTCTCTGACTAAGTTAAATGTTTATTTCATCCCTTCCCTTCTTACCTCTCCAGTTGTCAACCCCCATTAACTCTTATTTAGTAGCACACCAAACAGGAAGTGGAGGAGGGGCTAGTCATAATTGGGTGGTATTGCAACATGGAGGTTGGGAGTCAGCATGTAGTCGGATTATTAATATCTAAATTAGACCTAACATTATGGCCTAAATAAAGCCCATGTATGGTTTGGGTTACCTTTAATTGGGTATCAAGACCATCCTCCCCAAATTATGTAATTCTAAAGTTTCATTTAGCCATAGCATCAAGCTATACCAAAAGGCATTATTAATACCTAAATTAGACCTAATATATTAAGGGTCTAAATTAAGCCTAATATAGTAGGGCCTAATTAAAGCCCCAATATGGTTTCGGTTACTCCAAATGGGGTATCCAGACCATCTTTTCTAAGTTATTTACTTCCTAAATTTCATTTGGTGTTGCCAAATATAATACACAGTTTTTTTATTCGTTTTCATAAAATGTTCAAATTTGTACACTCTCAGCACATTTTTTTGTTAAAAAAGAGGTCAAACAAGCGCAACTTACTACTTGCATGGAAAGGTTTCTTTAGATACATATAAAACACCCCACTGAAACTTTAGATACATGTATCATTTCATTTATTTGATACCTAATTAAGATAAATCTGCACCCAATCAGATCATTGTGAATCTTTGCCCAACACTATTTGTGATTGCTGTAAACTTTTAATAGTGTCTTTAAAGTGCCTTTTTATAAAATTCATTGGGCGATTTTGTGGGGTAATCCGTTATTTAACACCATAAGGGAAATAATATGTGGATAATATATAAAATATTTAATAAAATATATGAGCAACATATTAAATATGTTTCAAAATATAATATATTTTAAATATATAAAAATGAAAAATTTGGAAATGCATATTCAGAATTTATGTACAATATAAGAAAAATATATTGGAAAAAAGTTTGGAAATAAATTTCAGAATATATAATAGTTGTATATATTTAATTAGTTGGAAAATATTCTGGATATTTTTGTCTGCCGCTACTAATTTATGCATATGGGAGCAGGTGGACAAACTGAGCAGTCGCACCCAACGTCGGTTCTTAATAAGCCCATTTTGTAGGCCTAATTTTTCAAAACAAAGCATTTTTTATACTTTTTTTTACCATGGACGAAGATATTCATGCGGGACAAACGGAGCTGCCACGTACTTTGGAGCTTCAACATTCCTTAGTATCAATGCAGGCCATTTTTAAAATAATTTGTACTACCAAATCTTCCACCAGTGATCAGCGGTCTGAAATGGCCACAGGATTTCAACGGATTAAAGAGTGTATGGAGTGGATTGACTGTGTCCGAACTGAAGGATTTTGTGAACAGTTAAAGAAGACGATCGGAGACCGCACAGACCAACCCAAGGACGAACCTAGTAAGGTGATAATTGACTCGTTGTGCGCAATTAACAACAAGTTAGACAAAAAAATTTCCCCATGCTCTAACCAAGTCCTTAACACATCAGAAACGACCCGTATTACCAATGGTGAGTCCAATGCAAGACCAGAGACTCCAGTGAATAAAGGGATTACTTACGCAAAAATTTTGAAAGTGAAAACACCTACCAATACTGATACCATTCAAGTGAAGAGACCTGTGATTAGGATAACCTATGGAGAATCAACAAATAGCAAACTAAAATTTATGAAAACAATAGATAGGAGACCAACTGAGCGATTATGTGTCGGGAACCTTCATGCCGATACCACAAATGAGGATCTGCTCGCATATATACAGGGTCTTAACCTGAAAGTTAGAGAATGCTCCAGGTGGAAGACAAAAAGCGGCGCAGCTTCTACCTATTTTTTCGTCAGAATAGTGTCCAGTGATGTCGATGAACTATTATTTCCCAGACTGTGGCCAAATGAAGTATCAGTTCGTACCTTTCGGAGAAAAAATCCAGAGTTGATACCGACAGTTGTCTGGATACTATCGGTATCCCAAAGTCCCAACTGATTCAAACGCCCCCATGCAGTGATATGGCCTGACAGCAATTGAAACAGAGCAAAGTGACGCACGGAAGGGAGGTATCGTTACTGTACTTAAACTCCAGGTCATTACTGCCTAAACTAGACGACATTGCAGTCCTTGTGGAAGAATTGGGTCCGGACATTGTGGCCGTGACGGAGACCTGGTTGGACCAAGATTGCCCTGACCCCTTAGTAAACATTGCTGGTTACTACATTCACCGCCTGGACCGACCATCCCGTGGTGGAGGAGTGGCTATATATGTAAAAGAGAAATGGCTCAGTACATCGATCAAGGTGACCATGGACATTGGTATAGAAGCCTTGACAGTCCAAGTAGATATTGCTACAGCGATCATCCAGGTGACAGCTATCTATCGACCACCTGGCCCTATTTTGGACTGGATCCTTGACTCAATAGTTGACTTTATTCACCCGACGTATGTCAATATAGTAACAGGCGATTTCATCAGTGACTTCCTAAAAAGTGCCAGTGACAATGTTTTCACTTGCTTTTTCCGTGACTTCGATATGTTGCCTGTAATTGGGCAACATATTCGGATTACCCTGAACACATCTACTTTGATAGACCAAATTTATGTTTCTAAATCTGCTACATCCACCCTCACTTCTATGTTTCCTCAATCCAAGTTGGACCATCTGGTGATCCATCAATCATTCATCATCCCAATTCGGAGTGACAACAGTCACTACCCATTCAAACAAATGACTTACAATAATTTTAATTTAAAAAGAGTAAGCTGGCCGATCATAAATCACTATCTCAGGAACTATGACTGGCGTGAAGTCTATTCACTGACTAATCCAGAGGATATTCTACAACTACTAACCGATGTCATAGAAACTACATTAAGATGAAATTGCCCCATGCAAGTCACCCGGAGAAGAAAATCTGTTCCTTGGTGGTCCAAAGACTTGAACACTCTTTTTATAATGAAGAACAAAACATATCAGGAGATGATACAGGGCCTCAAGACCCCCAGTCAGTTTAAAACTATTAATAAAACTTTCAATGCCGCAGTGCGTACAGCCAAACGGAGACGATTTATGGAATGTCCTGAAAAAATATGGAGGATAACTAATTCCTGTAATGTAAAAGTAAGTGTGACTCCGGATGTGTCCAAGCTACACGAATATGCTAATTATATAACCAATCCTTTGTCACTGCCGGACCATGATGTAGTGTACGAGCGACCGGTCATAAACTGCTCTGAGCACATACGGGTTTGTGCCGATTTTCAACCGATAACACCTAACGACATCATTAGGGCCTTCAGGGGTACCACAAAAACAACCTCGTCCTGGAGCGGGGTTGGGATACCCGGATCTGCTCTGCCCAAGACTATACTGTCCATTCTGCCGATAATTGTACATCTTTTTAATTCAATATTAACATCAGGACAGTATCCTTCCAAGTGGAAGAATGCTCTTATCACACCTGTACATAAGAAAGGCTCAAGGAACGTGATGCCTAATTTCAGGCCGATATCTGTGCTACCTGCTCTCAGTAAGCTGGCGGACAGGTGCATTCTTGCTCAGGCTGTGGACTTAGTGTCCTACAAATTCCCAATAAACCAGTTCGGAGGCGTTAAGAATAAAAGCTCTTTACACCTGATCTACTTGATTTACTATCAGATCTTTACTGCACTGAGTGCGAAAAAAGCATATAAAGTATGTAAAACCGACGTTTCCAAGGCTTTCGACACCCCAACTAAGAACCCCACACTGGCCACGCTACATCAGTATAGCATCATTGGCGACGCCTGGTTACTTTATAGAGAATATCTCTCAGACAGAACCATTCAGATTCATGACGACAGAGAGAATAGAAAGTACCCACTGCAAAGGGGAGTTATCCAAGGATCTACGTTAGGCCCTTTCCTTTACACATTAGTCACAACCGATCTGTTGAATAAACAGTATACAAATCAAGTATACAGTTACGTGGATGATAATTTTATAACATCCCCGACCGAAATTGATAGAATAGCAGAAACAATGAATACCATGGAGAAAGACCTGGATATAATGAGAGACTGGTACATCAGCCACAGCATGCAGCTTAACCCTGAGAAAACCGAAAAAATTGCCATTTACACGAATTGTCCGGACAGAGGCCAAATCAACATCTTGGGAGTTGCCTTCGACGCCCAATTTAACTTTTAGGCGCATATCAACAATACGATAAGAAAAATTCACAAGGTTACCTTCCTACTAAAACGTGTGTGTAAGATCTTAACCCCAGACGAGATGAATATTATCATTAATGCCAAACTTATCCCTATTTTGGCCTATAGTATAATAGTATGGTCCTCTACATCCAAGAATCGATTGATCCCAATCCGAATAGCTTTTAACAGCGCTATTAGAGTGGCGTACCGACTCCCCGCCTGATTTCCATATCAGACGAGTGTAAGAGGAGGAAAATTATGTCCTTCGCGTGTTTACTTCAATACCCAGATCTGTCTGAGCTGGGCGACTCTATTAGGAATATCTCCTACCTTTTTCACTGGGTCAAGAAGCACTTAAGAAACAGTGACGCCTCTAGGGCACCTGAGCGCCTGAGGTTACATAGTGACCGAATAACGAGCACTCTTATGGACAGGTGTTTCCCTTATAGGGCCTGTTCTATTTGGAATGGTTTGCCTCTTGTCTTGCGCGCTAGACTTTTCGATTGCTCGAATCTAGCCTGCGTCCGGGGATGTAGACATTGGAGGGCTTTATTGAAGTGCCACATAATAGATTCATTGTGATTGCCCCTCAGCAGTCTCATTTCGGCCCCTCAAGTGTTCTGACGAACTGTGTGCGCTTTGAGCGTTTTGTTTTAATTAAATAAAATAAAATATTTTAGTGTGCCACGACAAATTTAGGCAAACTAATGCATATAACGATTGTGTTACAAATCGTGATTAAGATAATATTTATATGTTGAGTTGCATACAAACTTAAATTTATACCTTTCTCAATGCTGTTTCACAAACGACTTATTAATAGTTAAGATGTTTAGATATTGACCTGGGAACTCAGAGTATGTGAGTTTGTTCCCTCCTGAGTTATTTTTTCATTTTTTTTTATTTACACCTCATTTTTGTAAAGTTAATAGATCTATGGACATATGAGACTCATAGAAATATGGGACTTATGGATTATAGATAATAATTACAGGTATTTATGTTACATATATATATATATATATATATAATGTATGATGCATATACTTATATTGAGCCGATTTCTGAAAATGTTCCATATATAACTAATATATTCAAAAAAAAATGCATATTTCCAGGTACATTTATTCCATATGGGACATATTTTTCAGACATAAACCATAAATTTGGAATCAAAGTATCTTTAAAGTATATTTATTATTTCACTTCAAATTTTTTGATACTGATAAACGTTTCTGCCATAACTACATATCTGAAACCTAAGATATACATTGAATATGAATGAACCCTTTTGATGACTAAAAACCTAAAAGAAACCTTGAAACGTTTCATTGCTTAGGTTTCATATTTTTATACCTCTAAGAAACCTAAAGAATACGTTGATACCTACTGGATACTATAATTTAAATAAGTTGATACCTTGTATTTTTGTAAGGGCTACTCAAGGTAGTTCAAACACCAAGTTTCAAATACCCTCCTGCTTTCTAGAATGCACACAGGATTTGTAGGAAATCCTGGCACACTCTCTGAGCCATTCGCACCATACTTGCATTACTTTCTATGGATTAATACGCATTCGATATGCTTGTAATCTTTCGCTCGCTTTCACCCTGGATTCAAAGTAAATCACTATTCTATCTTTTTGCCAGTATATAATCCTTTATTTGAAGCTACATGAAGAAATGGATAAAACAACCTAATAGGGGTGATTAGTAAGTAATTGTTAGGCTAACCCCCCTCATATAATATGAAGGGACGACAGATTGATCTAGAGACTTACATGGACATCCAGATACACTGGAGTACCAATGCTTCCCAAAAGGAGCTCAGATTAGATACACAGGAGGACTCATGTAAGGTTTAAGAACTTCCACTTTTGGCTTCCACTGTAGTTCTCTCTGCTCTAAGGCCTTGCAGTGCCTTATATTGCCCCTAATTAAGGCTGCTGTGCATAAAACTGCAGGATACCGGCCAATTATCAGCTAGTACCATATAGCCACGTAATGTCTGCCATTTACGTAATGGTGACGTCGTGGCCACAGCTGATGCCAGCGTACAGGACAATAAATAAACCCCTGCAAGGGCTGAGAGTGGGAGAAGTGCTGGGTAGGAGTGTTGAATATTAGCAATCACATGCTAAATTAACATAGAACAAGATGAATAAAAGTGGCAAGTTGTCACAACAGCACCCCAAAATTCTGAACCAATTCCAACCGGAATAAAGCTGTCAACATGAACGAGTAATGGCCAAAGAAAGGGGTGAATCTGAGACCACCATAGCAGAGAAATGTGCTAAGTAAACATGCTTCATGGGATGAGTCACAGGGTGTTACACAACCTGTAATGAAGAGTGGTATGTTGTTAGCAATAAAAGATTTTTATTATAGTAGCCAAGATGGCGCACAAACCCAAAGGGAATTAAAATAGTACAAAAAACACTAACTGTTCCATACAGAATTGTTAGGCCAACATACAATAAAACCTAGCCCCAATAAATCCCCCATTCCCACGACATCAAAAAACCACGAAAGAATGCAGAGGGCAAATGGCCACATACTCCGACAATCGTAGAAAATGTGAAATGTAAAGTCAAGATTGGTAAATACACAAATAAAAATGCAAAGCATATACTACGATAAAAATTACAAAAATGCATGATATTACTGCTGTTTGAATAGATACACTCATCCCTGAATGAACAGATATTTGAATGGTGGAAAGTACAATTCTTAGATATAACATATCGATTATACAAGACTATAAAAACTTAATATGGGCATAACAATATTATGAAAACAAACTACATTTGCCATACACGAAATACAATATAAAAGTATAAAATGGAAAGCACGAAGCAGCTATAACAAGATTAAGTGGAGTATTTTCCTCCATGTTACAAAAATAAAAACATTTCTAGGAACTAATTTGGAATTTTGTTGGTTTTTGCATTTGGTCAAATTTTATACGAAAATGACTTAAATTTTAAACAAATTTTTCAAAACACCAAAATTAAATGACGAACCCATATAACATGCTTGTTGTAGCTTTCTTGTTCACTTTCTTGTTGTAGGTATATGAGTGAAAGAAATTTGAAAGTGTCAAGAGTTTTGTCTTTAACTTTGGTTTACTTTTGCGACCATATTTTTGACAGGTCATAGAGTAATCGGCCGTAAAACCAAAAAACTCCACCCCTGGTATCAAATTCAAACTTTGGTAACCAATGTATTCGACAACCATGTGATCTAAGGGTTGCAAAACTCTCCATTGTTAAAAAGGGCGGTTCATAAATGTCCGGATTGTGTGGCACCATTGAATTTGGGATTTTAAAGGACTAGGGCTCTTGCAGCGTGAATAATTTTGTAAATCGTAGTTAGGGAAAATTTACTTGATTTGGAAATTGAGAATTCAAGTCATCTAATTTCGAAAGTGAATAACAGCAAGCTTGTTGCATGTTATAAAATTTTCCCCAGAATCAGTAATTCCCTGCTTAGTTACATAAGAACTAACCAATTTCCGTATTTTGAGAAATTCATCAGCACCGTGGCATTGCATGCATTCTGAAATTCGTTTAGAAAGATTGTCAACAGACAGAAAATTGAATTTTGCAAGCTTTTAATACTCCTTTCGCATCTCGAAAAACGAGGAGTTTGAGTGTTAACGCACTCGCCAGCTGACAATTACGCTCTTGCATGCTTCATAAGGCGGCAAATTTAAAAAACGCATCTTTTCTTTGACTTGCTTAGGCCCCCAAACTCATATTTTTGCTGAGTTTAGCGGTATTCTGCTCTACTCCATCATCACTGTCAACAGGTGTTGACATGGCAACCGGTTTGGTTGTAGGTCATCCACGCCTTCTCCTACGTAGAATAGGAACATCGGCACAAACAACCTAATATTTCTTCCATTAACAGTTCATAAAGACATCTCTAGTTTGGTCTCACAATTCATATGAATTGGGACTCAAGATGCGCTTTACTACATATGGTCCATGCCATCTGGGTGCAAGCTTTGCAGAGAAGCCCTTGGCAACAGAACTAATAGGGTGAGTTGTTAGCAAGACTTTCTTCTCCCATTGCAATCTTTATTTGCTAGCAACGGTCATTATGCTCCGAACGTCTCAGATCTTGTGCAGATTCAATACGCGACTGCACATCCATTAATATAAAGGACATCTTTTCGAGATACTCGGAGAAACAAGTTCTGGTGAAATGTTTATCGAGACAAAGTTTGTGTTCATAGCCCATCTCACAGCTGGAAAATGTTCATCCCATGCAGTGTGATGTCCTTGGACCACATTCACTAAATTTGCCTTTAGATCGTGATGCTTTATCTCCACAGTATTTGCTTGTGGGTGGTAACTCGCAACTCTATGCACAGCAAATCCCATAGTTGTATTGATGCTTGTTGGAGCACCATGGATAGGAATTAAAGACCATTATCGCATTTCATAATGCAAGTAGTTCCGTATCGCAAGCAGATCTCATTTATCAAAATAGTTACTAGTGTCACTGCTTTGGTGTCAGTTTTTGGAAATAATTCCACGTACCCAGTTGTAACATTACCTACTAAAATGATACAAACATTTCCCTTTTCAGTTTTGGGTAATGGTCCAACAATATCTACACTAATAATTTCGAATCTGGAAGGCACAGGGGGACCAGTATGGAACACCTGTTTTAGAATTGTCAGGTTTAAACCTGATACAGTGGAGACTCTTTTCCACAAAGTCATAAATTGAACCCTTCTTTCCCATCCAAAAATATTTGGCCACAATGCGTTTATAGGTGCCTAATGCTCCTTGATGACTAGATTCATCAACCGAATGATTCCACGAAATCACACATCTCTGCAAAGCTTTGGGAACTACTAAATAAGGCTCGTTTCCTTTAATTCAAAATGCGGATAAAATACTCCATCCAATGGATCTTGATACCCATCAAATCATTTAAACTCTTGAATCCATGGATGATAAGGATGCTCCTGATGCCCGCAGTTATCTGTTGAGAGGGTACCTGGTCCAGGCATCCTCTCAACAGATAACTGCGGGCATCAGGAGCATCCTTATCATCCATGGATTCAAGAGTCCAAATGATTTGATGGGTATCAAGATTTTTATCCTACAAACATCAGAACTCATCCTTAGTTAGAAGTTCCTCATCACTGAGAAATTAGTGAATTAAAATGGTTGATTCGGGCACAAAACCATGTTCCTTACCAGTGGGTCTGGACATTAAGTCCGTAACAATGTTCAATTTCAAAGAGATGTATTCAACATCAAATACAAAATTCTGGACACTTAATGCCCATCTGGCCAACCTACCCTGCGGATTGATAAGGTTAATAAGCCATCTTAATGGATGACGATCTGTATGTACTCCAAAGGGCATTTCTTCGATATACCCTCTGAATTTTCTAATTGCCCAGATAACAGCGAGTGCCTCGTGTTCAGTAGCGGAATAATTCTGCTGGGACGCGTTAAACAACTAAGGCAGATTTAATGACTATAAGGCTTATCATTACCCTGTACTAACACAACTCCCATCGCATACTGACTGGCATCAGTAAATAACCGGAACCCTTAATCAAAGTCAGGCTGTGACAAAATAGGAGCTTCACAGAGCTTTTGGTTGAGCAAATTAAATGCTATTGCGCACTTTTTATCGAAATGAAAGAAAACATCCTTCTTTAGCAAAGCATACAAAGGTGCCGCAATCTGAGACAGATTCGGCATAAACTTACCAAACCAATGGCAAACTGAAACAAATGACTATTTCAGTAACATTTTTGGGATAGGACAGGTCCATCATGGCCCTGATTTTCTCTCGATTGTGACTAATCCCAAAGGGACAGATTGTGTGCCAAGGTAATCCACGGATTTCATGAAAAAGTGACACTTCGGTCTCTTCAAACTAAAGCCGTATTGATTTTTTGGCTATTTATGATGGCAAAAACGTCTACTTTCGAATGTTGCATGAAAAAACTGCAATTTCAAAACTCGAATTTTCATAGATTTTTAATACCCTTGTTCAGAATGGCAGGAATACCTGGCAGGTATGTGGCGGGTCAGGAATGTGACCCAGGTCAAGGGCTGTGCCCTCTCTGGTTCCCCGAGCGAACCAGCATTCCAATAGAAGGTTTGCTGCGGAGCTCAAGGAGACAGAGAGGGCAGGTCAGGTCTGACGGTGAACTGGGGTTGGTCACTGGTACGTGTCAAGGGTGTTGCCACAGACCCTGATAAGATTTTGGCGGTAAGAAACTTCCCCAGGCCCGGGAACCAGAAATTAGTAAAAAGTTTTTTGGGTCTCTGTGCATATTACAGAAGATTCATTAAGGGCTTTGCAAGCTTAGCTAGACCATTAATTAATTTAACGAGGGAGTCAGTTTCTTTTAGATGGTCGGAGCTGTGCAAGTCAGCATTCCAGACTTTAAAGGAGGCTTTGTGTGTGGCACCAATTTTGGCCATGTTTGATCCAGCAGCGCCCCTTAGTTTGCATACGGATGCATCACAGGTGGGATTGGGCGCTATTTTGTATCAGAGAGTTAAGCCTGATTAGCGCGTGCTGGTTTATGCCAGCCTTGCATTTTGCCTGCGGAAGCGCGGTATACGGTTACAGAGTTGTAGGCACTGGCAATAGTTTGGGCTGCGGAAAAATTTTGCCATTATTTGTTTCTAAATAAGTTTACAATAGTGACAGACCATCATGCCCTTTGCTATTTGAGGTCATTAAAGAACCCTTCTAATCGGTTGGGTAAATGAGCCGCCAAAATGGAGGAGTTCACATATGAAGTAGTTTATAAGAAGGGGGCTGCATGTAGATGTGGACTATCTGAGCAGATACCCGGTGATGGAACAACAAGCATCCCCTGGTGTGGAGGATGATGCCTACATTTATTTGGTTCAGGGCCATAAGGATATGGGGAGGGAACAGATGCAGGATCCCCAGTTGGTATCATTTCGGGAGAAAGCAGTGGGACGGGCTGCGGCCCCCAAGGGTTATTTAATGTTGGGACAAATGTTATATTTCTATAACCCGCCTGACCCCCCCTAGATTGTGGTTGGTGGTCCCGGATCATTTGAGGCAGGAGGTCATAAAAGAGTGTCATGACCATCCCCTGGCAGGACATTTTGGAATATCGAAGACCCTGTGCCTGGTGTCATGTGCGTATTATTGGCCCCAGCTGAAGGTATTGGTGGCTAGGTTTGCGGCATCATGTGCGCAGTGCTAATTGAATAAAATTCCAAGAGTGGAGCCGCAGGGATTGTTAGAACCCATGGCAGTGGAAGGACCAGGTGAAAAGCGGGGGTTTTGATTTTGCGGGACTGTTTCCGCCTTTGGTGAGACGCTGTACATATTGGTTGGTGGCGGAGGATTACGCCACCAGGTTCTGTGTTGTGGCCCAATGTAGGCATGCGAATGCGGCAGCCATTGAGAATTTTTTTTGTCACTGTTTAATAGGTTTGGGGTGCCTAAAGAACTGATCTTGGATGGTGGGACCCCACAGTTGAGTGGTAGTGCCCAAAAGTTTTTTAAGCAGTATTGGATTGGACATAGGGTCTCGTCGCCATACCATCAACAGGCAGATGGATTGGTCGAAAGGATGATACAGACCTTACTGACGACAGTTCAAATAACTGCCCCGGGGCAGTGTCATGGCGGATGGGTGGTGTCCCTAAATCGCGCAGTTGCGGCGTATAATTTCGCGACTCAGGTGTCATTGCATCCCCCATTAGTGGGGCCAGCATTGCCAGTGCGGAAGCGAAGGGCACGAGCATTACGAGCCCTGGGGCAGGCCCAAATTGGTCAAAAGGCTTGGTTTAACAAGCGACATTGTCAGGTGGATTTGGATGTGGGGGATTGGGTCCTGGTTAAGGATTTGACCCCAGCCCGTTTTGGTCAGGGGATGTTTAAAACACCGAATCATGGCCCTTTTTAAATTGTGCAAAAGGTGTCAAAGGTTAATTATGCCATTCGGGATACACGGAAGGGAACGCCTCCTGTTTCGGTAATGCATGTGAATAATTTGAAAAGGTTTGTTCCCCGGATGAAAAGTCGAGTATTAGCAATAAGATGTGTGATATTTGGGAATTTCCCCAATAGATGGCTCCATCTGGCTAGGAGCGCGAGGCTGACCTCCTCCTGAACGGAGCTGAATAGTAAATTTGAGAGAATGCCCCAGGCTCCATAGACTGGAAGACATTTTTTTCTTGTTCTTTGTTACGTTTGTCTTGGAGCGTCACCTCGGGTAAGCTTTCATTATCTATAAGTTTGTAAAAGTTGGCGCCATTCACAAATGGATGATTTTTGATATAGCAGGTCGGGCATGAGATAATTTTATTGCATGATAAATTTTGCCTGTCGTAAAATTAATGCACGTGGTTTTGTTTTGTGCGTAGTCAACTAGCGAAATAGTGCACAGATAATGCCAACAGTCGTCATCACGGTAACGGTGTCGGATGGGGCCCGCCAGCGAACCGTGACGGCCGTAGTTTCTGGGGCAGGGCTGGAGTTGCCCGAACAAGCAGAGGGAACTAGACAGGCTCCTGTGGTTGACGAAAGAGAGCCTTGGCGTCAGCAGCGCGGTGGACGGAGTTTTTGTCGGCTCTCAGCATGGCGCCCTGTGAGACGTACGGCGCCCCTGGGCAGACACAATTATCCGAGTTCCCACCAGCGGAGGCGGCAGAGGACTAGGACTGTGATTTGGTGGACCAGTTGGAGGGTGGATTTCGACGTTCACCCGGGCCAAGTTTTGGAGGTCGTAGAAGGCCGGCGAGCGCAACAATCGTGGAATTGCCGGACGATGTGTAGAGGCTTCCAGACCACATGTCTTTCCCGAATGATCGACGAGGGCTAAGCTCATCGGTTGACCAGCGGCGTTGCAGGGAGCACGTGGCATTGCGGCGGTTGGCCGAGGAACAGGCAGTAGGACAGGGCGCTGTATGGTTGCGTAATGGGCGCCGGTTTGATTAAGCGTTTTTGTATAGTTTATTTAAGGGTTTTAGTTTTTGTTTGTAAATTTTGAAATATTGTTATGGTGCCCCCAGGAGTGGCCACAGCTATGGAGAGGGGTGTGAGAACCCAAACTTACCTGGCAATACCTGGCAGGTATGTGGCGGGTCAGGAATGTGACCCGGGTCAAGGGCTGTGCCCTCTCTGGCACCCTGAGCGAAACAGCATTCTGATAGGTTTGCTGGGGAGCTTGAGGAGACAGAGAGGGCCGTTCAGGTCTGCCAGTGAACCGGGGTTGGTCACTGGTACGTGCGCGCACGAGACGTGGATTTTCTGTTGGTTGTCGGGGCTGGCAAGTAAGCCGCCTGCGTATTTAAGTTCCTTTTCATTGTTAAGTTCATTGTTTTACTCCTTTTTTTCCTTTTATAAGTAAGTCGCGTGTCGTAGAAGTTTCTCGGGATCCGAACGCTAACCAGATCATCACACCCTTATAGTTTTTTCAAAAATAGGTGAAATTTCGACTTTTGAAATTGCAGTTTTTTCTTGCTGAATTTGGAAGTAGACGTTATTACGATCATAAAAAGCAATGTACCCGAAGGGCCCTAAAAATGTCTTCAAAAATATACACTTTAGGACCCTTTGTGTACATTTTTGAGAACATTTTTAGGGACCTACGGGTTCATTTGTTTCGATTTTTTTTGGCTTTTTATCATCGAAATAACATTTACTTTTGAATTCTGCAAGAACCGTATGGCATTGTTCTTATATAAGTGCAAATATAACTATCATTGTTCATTTTTAAAATAATTGGTGATCTTTTAATTCAGGAGATAGAGCTTTACATGTATACATTAAGGCAGCATGTGTATGTTTCATGTGTCTTAATCTTTCGTTTTGTGCTTTAAAAAAAATCTAGGCTCCGCACGTCCGGATAATTGAGGATCCGGATGATTGAGGTCCGGATAATCGAGTTGAGTTTCTACTGTATATATCAATGTAGGCTATTGTTCCCTTTTAACTAATTGTGCACGTCTCTGCATGCCTGGCTTATTTGACATGTGTAGCCCTTTTCCGCACATGCTCACATAATAAAACTTATATTGCAGTGTTCTGTTCGAATGTGGCTTACATAATGGTGCCGAAAACTCAATTCTCTGAGCTTTTCAATATTAGTTTTGTTACACTGCAGAACTCACTCTTGGCATACAATTCATCTTAACAATCTTGTGAATTATCTCATTTCACAGTGCATGGAGCATGATCTTTTTGTGAACAGCAACACATCAGTCATTACCACGCATATTCAAAGTGTCCTTTTGCTTTTGCTCATAGATGGAATGGAATCTCCAAACATGTCCTCAATAGTTGAATCATCTGTCCTATTGGCATCCAGATGCTACATTCCTAAACTTGAGTTACCATCCAAGTTCGCAAACCACGGTGAACTGACGGTTCTCAATTTTTAGAAAATTATGAACACCTGGCGCCCCAGGCCGGTTGAGATGACGTCGATAAACTTATATGTCCGTCAGTTTTTATAAGGTTCCGCTTTGGTCTTGGTTCGAATCAGTTTCTCCATTTCCATCTTAAAAAGCCTTTAAGGCAGCCATAGAGATGTAGTTCACGACAGCTACTATATGATCGCAAGTACAGTGTAAGACATTCTTTTCCTTGTCAAATCAGTTAAATTTCGACCTTCGACCCTATTCTTTAATTAGACACATTTTTCATACTCACCAACCTCATACCCAATGACCTTTCACCTGTGAACAACCTTGCTTCATTTTGGCGCCGATACTTGGACACAGCGCTGCAGAGCTGTAGCCCAGGGTCTGCGGCATTTCATGAATACTTGTTGTTGCAACATGTCCGCCAGAGGCAGTGTCACATGTTGTAAAAAAATTCTTTCTGGGCAGCCATCTTTTCTT
>JAQGAE010003100.1:0-15671 GCA_034696685.1 Julus scandinavius | reverse complement strand
ATTATGAAACATGTTATAAGCATCCATAGCATGAACAAGGTGGTGGGGTGAATATAAATTTTACATACTGTAGCTGCTAAATAACCCAGCTTAATAATTTTCCTTGTTTGTAAACTTTCTTATTGTACCTAGAACAGTATATTTGTGACTTTTCAATTTCTAATCAATACAAATGTGGGACAACCTAAGACAAATTCGCCAAAATAAAAGATTTCATAAAATTCTTGTGAAAAACCTAAATTGCTACTTCCTCGTTCCTCATTTCCTCTTCCTTCCTTGCACATTTCATCTAGTGAGTACCTCTAATAATGCCTAAATGAATTATGGCAGGTCCTTAGGGCGGAAATGGGTTCATTTTAATCTAAGCTGTCCTCCAGACTAATCCCCAAAAGATTGCGGTTGGTAAAAGTGCACTTTACAATCTGTTGAAAATAGTCTTTGAAGAATGCAATTTCCTTAAATAAAACGAGCCAACAAATAAATTACAGCTGGAGTTTTCCCAAGTCTCACACATAAGACAAGGAAGGGTTTGGCTCAAAACCTAAATTTGGATCCATGTGCAATTCAAGACCTTCGACCCAGACTACACAGGTCCAAGGTTTTATGAGGCTAGGTAAGGTATTTCTAATCTAATAGACCTTCCTTAACGAATTTCAATCTGTTATCAGAAGATATAATCAATACGTGATAAACACACCAGATAATAACGCTGAAAACATGCTCTTCAGTTCCTATTTCAAGGTACCAACGAATGATTTCACGGCACAATGTCAAATAGACAAATAATAACAACTTACCAGTATGCAAGCACTACTGATTTCGCTAGATGTTCGCCTACTCGTTCTAGTTTACCGACATTTACACATTTTCTTTAAGAAAAACTAATGTCGCTACAAACTAAATTAATTCAGCGACGTTCAAGAACGTCCTACAAAATTCAACGCATTCGCTTATCAAACGATAGCGTCACCTGGTGTTTGTGTTATCAACTATTTCAAAGTCGAAAAAGGGTCGTTCCTTAAATTCTGGTAGATAATATTTGCCGCGTGATTATGATCTATTTCACATGAAACAAAAATTCTTGTAGAAGTCCAAGAAAAAATCAAATATGAATTAGTTACGAAATTTTACACATATGTGATTATTTTTCAGTCATGCAAACGTCAAGTGTCAGATGATGACGTCACAGATACTACAATGTGATTTTGGATTATCGATAGACTATAATGTTGACGATTTGTCAATATTTACGCGCCTAACCCTTAAATTGGCAACACCCTGACGGGCACTTTTATGTATTATGTCGTCTCGAAAATTCTCAGACAGTGCAAAGAATCGAATTAATTACATTCAGTATATAGGATTAAAAACATGAACATTAAAATCAACCTATGGTGAAATTTAAATAAAGGTGCTAAGAATTTAATGGGATTTTGAGTTGATATGGGATTCAAACAATTACGACAACGTACCATTTCAGTGAATTAAAGTCATTCTAAACAATACCCAGAATGCGAAACTTTTACTAATTAAAGTATCATTCAATAGATCACCAATTAGTCTGTACAATTTTCTTCCATGATGGATACAAAAAACATTTTTTTTAAATCGGCAATAATAACCAGTTTTCAAACCATTCTCGTTAAATACTTCACCATTTAATGGAAGTTCAGTGATAATCAAGCCCAAGGAGAGTTTTCTTTTAATAGCAAACATTCATGTAGATTATCGAGGTTACGCAAGTTCAAAAATTTGCATAAAAGAAAATGGCCGAAAGTGGCCTTAATGCTTATTTTGGTGCATAGCGATCGAATTCTTGACAATAACAGGCTATATTTTAGTTTGCAATGGTGCTGAGATATTTATCAAATAATGGTATTTCAAAAATAACACGAATTGAAGGGTAATTAACTCACAGTTGCTGCAAATCTGGACAAAAAAAAGATCCTACGGCCAGCTAGTCAGAATACGAACTGAGCATCTGGTCACAGTGCCTCAGTTTAATCTTGTGTGACGTCATAGCGCAATAAAAGTTTAATGTCAAGCAAACGAGATTAATTAATAAATTTCAAAATCAGAAAAATTAATCTTTCTCTGGCTTTCAAAAGCGGCTAAGTCATGAGACACGACTGATGGATAACATCATTATGTTAGTTTGTATATTTTTACAACATTTTTGATATGTCAGTATTTCTGTATTTGATGGCACAACCATTCCTGGAGTACCCACTTGCATAAGTTCAACAAAAAAATCTATAAACGTATAATTTCCGAATAGTACTAGAAAATTAATACGTTAGCTATATGAAGCTTATATCGCAAACATCTACAAAACTTTTCTCAATGAAATCTGCATTTTTCAAAGAAAGTATATTACATGCAATGATTTTGCGAATTTTCAAACTTCAAGTTGTGTTACAGCTAAAACCAAAAGTTATAGCTGTTATCAACCTGATACAATAATAATCCACAGTATCGTTGTACAAAAACGATTAGCTTAACATGATGATCTAGCATTTTTACAATATAATGCAAACTATAGGTGTAGAGATGCATTTTAAAATACTTGTATTTGAACATCATAAATTTAATAACGATAATGGATAGATAACCACACCGGGCCCATCCCAATGCGTTCACAAAGATAGTGTTTGTGTACACACAGGGACACACTGTGGCACACATATGTTGAAATGTGAACAAACTTTTGCCGTTCAATTTCCATTTAATTTTTAACGTCATATTTCTATTATTATCGTTCTGTAATTTTATTCAAATTGGTTAACATCTATTTGAAATGCTTATTATTATTATTATTATTATTTAAGCATATGGATTAAAAAAGAACATTTCCAATACCAACCAATAAGATCTCCACAAGTTTTCACTTTTTCAAAAACAAGAACCATGTTGGAAAATTTGCAAACAATGATTTGCATGCAGATTGCAATATCATCAATATCGTTAAGTGACTGCGCCAATTGGGTCTCTAGATTTCATTCATAACAAGCAACTGGTGTGAACTACATCGTGATAAACACCAACTGTTTATCAATGATGTATACATGAATGGATATTCCTGCATATATGAATCAGTATTGAATACAGTTTAATTACACATTCGCAGTAAGCCTTACAAAAATGATTACCATAACAATGGAAGAGGTTTAATTAAATTGGAAAATTTGAATGTTTTCGTTCTTTGTCAATCACTTTTATACTTTTGCTGTCGTTTTAATTTGAAGAGGGGAAACTCGTTCATTCACGCTAAATATAATCAATTTTCACGCTTTCTGAGTGCATCGTGGATATTCGCGGTCTTGTGTGAAGATTAAACGTTACGTTCAAATATTTGTTTTTCAGGTATTTTGTAATAATTGATACGTTTATGGGTGTGTAAATAAATGCATGAGTAGTCCAGGTGAGTGGGTAAACATGGGCACACCATGCAAATATGGTATTAGAAACAACCTACATATTGCAAAATATAGTGCATTAGCAATACTGCATGGCAAGAAGAGTCCCATAAGAATTTAAAACCCTTTTACCTATGGGACCAATGACCCCGTATTTTGGTGGTATTTGGTCTATTGAGAATACTTGTATTACTACTTGTATATTCGTTATATAGCAAGTTATCAGAAAAAAGTTTACACCAAAAACAAGGTCTTTAGGGACATTCTGAAACTCTATGAGTTAATTCTTACTTCTGGAGTGTAAGCAAATCGAAAGAAACTTTGATATGAATTATTTATACACGTGGCAAATGATTTTTCCACATGGTACAATTATTTTATCTACAGGTGTCCACCCAGTTGAAAGCTATCCATAGTTTCGAACACCATACTGGCATAGCGACTCAGTCGTGTTTAGGTGTTCAAAGAGAAAACGTTGTGGCCAAATTCATAAAAAGTGAAGGTAAGGACAAATATTTGAAAGACAGTTCTTGAACAAATGTCAGATTTTAAGACATTGCAAACATTGAGTCTAGTCAACCTCATAACTATAAAACACCGGTTTTTCAATTATTTTCAATCTTACATTATTCAACTTAAAGTCGTAATCGTATATTAGAATTGCCAAAACATGTCATTTCTCCATACATTTTGGGAACATTAAAGGGGTCCTGATTAAATCCAAACTTCTATGCAACTTTCCAGCCTAAAACGTTTCCATCCCCACGTCTACCTATTAGAAGTGAGACTCAACAACAGAAAATAGGAAAAATTCATACCATCCGGGCATATTTTTCACATTGATGATGGCAAACTTGATTCACTATGAAATCAGATGAAAATTTGCGTATGATCAAACACGATTTCGCCCAATGGTTATTTTATCACCAGATTATTGCGTAAGAATGAAACGTGAGGATATTAATTCACACATATATGTATGAATTTCGAAATCAATATAAACATGGCAACAATTGTCCCCAACAAAGCCCTAGAACATTCATGTAGGATAAAACTAATCAAGCAACAGCGATTCTACATTAATGTCCCAATAAGCTTTAATGGAGTTTTATTTGTGTCAAACCTTAAGAATTGTAGCAAAAATATTTTTTAAAAAACGGAAAACTTTTAATCAAGGAGGTTTTGAAAATTAATACGTACAACTTGAAGTTAGAATTTATACGTATATGCACGTTTCTATTCAAGTTGGGCCATGTGTGATGAATAGTGTTTGCATGGTAATAATAATAATAATAAATATAAAAAAATGTGTCGTACTTGGCTACAACCATTACTGAAACGAACAAAGGTCCTGAAATTTATGGTCGCTTTGATTACATACTATAAACGCAGTAATCTATCCTATACGCATTGCATGCAATGTATGCGGTATTTTTGCTAGAACTACCGTCAAGGATATACCTCATGTACTAATTTACCGTTTTAAAGGTTAGTTTGCAGCACATTTTTTCTGAAATTTGATGGTTTTAAACCATATTTTCAAACTTTAAAGTTATTCGAAACTTTACGCCTTACAGTCGTATGCTTTACTTCAGTAATTTATTAATTGTAGAGACAATTTTTCTATACGTTAATTCGCACTATTTAAACCTATACTGTTGGAAGTAATGATTTCTCTGAAATTTTTGTTTCTGGATAACTGAAAAAAAGCTGACCTCGAAAACCAAACCAATGTTTGAACGGGTTGGATGTTCCCTGATTACTCATTTGCGTATAATACAAAAAAACACCTGTTCGGAATATGCAACTACAATATTGCAAAGCTGTGTAAATTTGCCATTCTCCAAGGATTTTTGGATTAGTGAAAAGCCTTAAGTGATTTGTTCTAGTGTGAAAAAATAAATGAAACATATTTTTTTTTTGGCAAAATAAGGAACTAGTGATAAGAAAGATAACAATGCAGCCGTTAGCTTAAAGTATAAACGATTAAGATACATATATCTGATGATCTTAGAAATTGTATCTATATTTTAAATGGAGCTTTATAAAGTGTATATACTGTGTGTATTATAATATTACAGTATGCATACAAACGAGGCCGGGTAATCGATTTGTACAAACATGAATGTTTTCTACCTCCATGCTCATTGAAACCTTAAAACAATGCTTATTATGCGACTTATCTGAATACCTAGTGCATCATCTCCAGATAAGATAGCACAATCCTATAGTCCACTTCATAATATACTTCAATACATTCGATAAATTTCAAAGTCCATTCACATAGCGTATTCGTGAAAAAGTTGGGATATTCTTCCAAATTACCTCTTGTTTCGCCCCTTCAAATCATTCATGTTTTCTGCGGTTTTCATTCAATATTAATGCAGCTGTGCCTCGCTGTAGTACACCTCGACACCTGTAGCACACTGTAAGTGGTTTCGTATGGATTTTATGCAAAATCTGCAGTTTTAAATGCAGTACTTAAATGCGGTTCTGCAAAGATAAAAAAGATGAACGTGTCTTTGCCACGAATAATCTCGATCAGTTAAAGCGCACAAAAATAAAAAAAACGAAACTTTGGGCAGCAGTAAACATTATCCAATATAGATTAGTGGTATTAATATTAGGTAAGTGCAAATTAACAAAGCTATTCAGGATGCGGAGTTACTCGGCAACTACTTCTATGCAATGGAATGGATGTGTACTATCGACTAGCGTCAATTTACCTTATTTTTTTGTTTTGTTTAATTATACAGGCACTGGAATTGAAATTATTGAAACAACCTAAGTCGGTTTTACATGCAATCAGTCGGCTGCTAATTGTGGATGTGGAAAAGTCTACAAAAATGGTTCGACTAAGTTCGCTTCACGGTAAAGTCGCGCTGTCGTGCGCAGCCGTTTTAACAATATTAGTCCTGTTCTACACTAACATAAAAACGAATGAAGCAACGAGTGGTGAAAAACGATTGGAAGTCAGGGACCAAACTAATGCTGAGAAATTGACCGGCGAGTACAGAACCCTCAACAAAGTTGCATCAACACCCTTTCCAGATCTAAAGTCACCGGGACCTATATTCAATTCCAGCCAGCATATGAAAATGGGTAAGTCTGTCATCAGAACATTTCCAAAATATATCCATTGGACCAGTAATGCCAACTAAATTTCTTTCATTGCAATTTTTTTTATCTAAGAAACTGTAATCTCCCCAAGAAAAATTGGAAATAATGTATTGTATATGTATCTAATTCTACACTGTATGTGATGATACACGCAGTATCATTTGCAGAACTCAGAAAAGAAAGCGTTTATTAGTCAAAAACATTAAATAGTATAAAACCAAAGTATAAACTAATACCCTCAAAGTCTTGGACATTTTTTACAAAATCTCGGGAAACATGTTGGGTATAAAGTGAGATTAGAACATTAAAAAATTTTACCATTTCTAGTGACCAATGACAGTGTGGCGCAAAGTCTACGAGAACAAGTGCGAGTTCTTTGCTGGATTGCTGTAACCGAAACTACAGTTGAAAGAGCTAAAGTTATCAAACAAACGTGGGGAAAAAGATGTACTGAACTAGTCCTGATCGGCGACTCGAGTACCAGCAAATATGAGGACATAGTCACCATAAATGTTCCTAAAGGACGCAATAAGCTGTGGGACAAAACCAAAGAAGCATTTCGCTATGTTTACCAAAACTATTATGACAAAGTGGATTGGTTCCTGAAGGCAGATACAGATAGCTATTTTATCATGGAAAATCTACGTCTTCTACTCGCGTCACAAGATCCTTCTAAGCCGGCTTACTTGGGATGCAACATTAAATTATATATACAAGAGGTGAGAGATTAATTACTTTATACTAGTCATTATTTTTATTTCAAAAGAGGTAAAATCAATTTCGTATTGATAGGTTTTTTAAAAATTATTTTTCCTTAATGAAGTGCGAGGAATTTTATTTTTCATTGTATTATTGCAAAAGAAATTGTCAATTCACCTAATTTTAACAAAACCGACGTTTTGTTTAATTAGATTTTCATAATTCCAATTTGTTTACCATATATTATAAGGTAGACAGCAAGGCTTGTGGAACTTAACGGTTTACCTACTTCGATTGGATACGTCTTATAAAATTTTAAATTGTCCTGTGTATTTATAAACATAAAATACAGAATGAAGTCAAAATCAATTTTGATATATTTCTTAATTAATAAAGGGAAAAATTTAAAATTGTATATAAACTGGGGGATATTACATATTTGTCCATGCCAAAATGTGTCTAAGAATGTGGCACAGGGGTTCAACCTCGTTAAATCCAGCATTTGTGAACTTTGAAACTGATCTCATTTTTGTTTTTTAAAGGGATATAACAGTGGTGGAGCCGGTTATGTGTTGAACAGAAAATCTTTACATCTTCTTATCAACGAGGGTTTCAAAAACACCAGATGTGATAAAGGATACATGGAAGATGAAGACGTTAGCATGGGTAGGTTTAAATTTCTCGAAGAAAATCTAAATATTGACAATATTCTGACAAATTTTGTTTGTTAGGTTATTGCATGGCTGAGGTGGGAGTTCTTCCAGGTGATCCTACAGATGAAAATGGAAAAAATCGATTCTTTCCATTTGAACCTGCCGATCATGTATCACCAGGTGATTATGGCGTTCAAGGATGGTACTGGAGGTCAACATATAAAGCAGGGGCAAAGGCAAGTACTTCTTGAGTGTTTACGTTCAAAAACGGTGGATTTCACTATTTCTTATCACATAATATCCCATCTGTAAAATAAATTCCGATATATGGATTTTGCTCCCTTGACATATGGAATCATTACGCCGAGAGACTGAGGTACTCTATTGAATTGTACATGTTGGCAATATCAGAGGATCTTTTAGAGAGCCAAATAATCCTTCAGCTAAGCTTCCTTCAAAAATATGTCAATGCATTTCAATAAAAATTATTAGGACATATTTTTAGGCCCATATAACTTAGTAATTTACGACTAAAACTGCACTCTGAAAATTATACTGCTAATAGTAAAAAACGTGTGTACAGTAGGTACTACTATGGTGAAGACACTTGAGTACAATTGGGTAAAACCACCTGTGTTTGCCATGTACAGTTTGTGAACAGAGGCAGCAGCTTTCTGTATACTTGTTGACTATATGTCTGTTATTGACTCTGAAATGCGTTTATAGTTGTTGCGTTGTAAGCAATGCTTTAAGTCAATGTTAAAATAAACGCAAAATGTATGGAAAAATAGTCGCAAAATAACATATCAACCATATTGATTAGAATAATAACGCGTTAATTAGGTTACGCATTTTTATTTGTTTATCCCCAAGTGCCGGGGTTTGGAAATCTTTGATATCTGATTATCTGGTTGTAGAACATGTGTATTGAAAAAGGTTTGATTTTTAAGAAATGCTAAATAATTTGTGCATTTTTTAAAAGTTCGAAGGAGCAGAGGTGCAATGCCCTAATGCTAATTATTTAACATGACTGTTAAACAGCATTATGATCGAGCGTGGACAAGTTTTAATTAATGTTGATTTGTTTTAACTTTTTCAGAATATTGATTGCTGTAGCGATACCTGGATTTCCTTCCATTATTTAAGTCAGCAACTGCTGTGGAATATGGAATTTTTGTTGTACCACAGCAAAATATTTGGAGTTACAACATCGCTACAAAATATAAATCAGAATGAAAACTAGTTGTGATTACAGAGTGGAAGAAAAAGACAATGAAATATATTTTTATTTAAAGCTGCTTTAATTATTTAAAATGTTCGGGAACATTGGAATTGCTCCGGCGAGGATTAAGGGATAACGAGTCAATCCCAATACGGTCTTGATGTCGCCTCCTCGTGTTTGTCCCTTCTATTCACTTATGAAACGATAAACACGTAGAGTTTCTAATGTGAGACTTAATCCATGGCAAATAATAGGCAACGTTGGTGTATACTCCTGGAATTTTATCCAAAGCACATTTTATGCCCCAAGAAACAATTCCAATGATGCGATACGCACCATCGACTTCCAGAAAGAGTGGGCTTCCAGAATCACCCTGGATATCAAGAGAAACGAAAAAGGCTGTGGATCAATTGTGTTTATATATTTACAATGAAATGCTATTAATTTGCATCGAATTTTATTAGTTTCGCTGCTTTGCCCAATTTTTTAGAAAACACAATCCTGTATTCTACCCTAAGGAAGGGTGTTTTAACAATTCTCATTCAAACAATCGCTGTGAAAATTGAAGCAAACCCTTTATTTTTAAAATAAGTATTTGTATAGATTCATGAATTATTATGCACGTTGTCTTGTGATCAACACGTACACTGTTAAATTATGTATGAACAACATTTGTGAGCTTACCTGGCAAGCATCTTGGCCTTCTTTACCTCCAGCACAGATATTATTTTCATCCACTCGTTTCTTTCGTTGTGAAAATATAGCTTGGCATTTTTCTAGATCACGAATCTGGACGGAGACTTCTCGCAGTTCTGAACTCATCTGACCATCTGTTGCAAAAAAAAAAACATGTGCATTTATTAATATTTTCTTGCTGAGGTTTGTACACTAATGGCGTTTTAAGATGACGGTATAAACCATGACACTGTAAATATGCTCATATGTAACTGAATTTTCTAATAAAATCATGTGAATATATTGTAATTTTATAAATGTATTCTCAGTTTTATTTCAAACCCAGCCCCTTAAAATCCTCATGTATAATGTATGTTTCAAATCTTCCGTGATTTCATAATATAGGCACCCAGATTATATAATTAACTATTTTATGAATATTTGGCTTTCACCATTTTTCACAAAGAATCATAATGAATCTTTGCTTTCTCAGAGAAAACTATAATGGCAAATCAAACCAAGTTGTTACGTTTAATTAGCAGTAAAATGAAATGATAATTCATCATTAAAGGCGTGATTTCATGTCATTACATATGGCTTTAAATTACAAATCGCAAAAATGTAGTGCCGAATGCCTGAACTGTACGTTTATACAGTAGCTCAGTCCTCTATACCGTTAACTTTCCATCTAAAAGGCATAGAATTTAAGTTATCAAATAATCGATTGATTGTTCGGTGGCGTGCAAATGTAAAAACGCAAGTGAACAATACTTAACGCAATTCGATACTAATCAATAATCTATTGTTAATAGATTTGTTTTAAGATGGGATAGGGTGGCGGTATTCAAACTGAGTTCTGTAGAACGTTTTCAGAGGTTCTACAACTTGTTTTTAAAAATAAAATTTTGTTAATTTTTGGCTTATAATCATTTTTTTTAATTAGTAAAAGTGTATTTAAAACTTTTGTTGGATTTTTTTGTGATTCCTAATATTATGTAATTAAATATCCATACTGAAAGTTATTTAAATAGTGAGTGGCGCTGAGCCAGTAAGTTCATTGTGACAGTTCAATACGTAATATTGGTTACTAATTCATAGCAAAATGTATGCTGCATTTGAGATTTTAAGAAGTTTTGGTACAAAATACCTTGAATCAAATAAAAATTGCAAAATTATTACATTAGAAGTGCAGGGTTTTGCAAGGTTCGAAGCAAAATTGCCTTTCTATTCATTATAATTTTTCTCTGAAATTTTTATCTTGAAATTCATGTAATTCTCCAAACGTTTTGGGAACAACTTACAAGTTTATACAGTTGTTCAAATGGGTAGCCATTTGTACAGATTGTAGAATACCAGTTGCAATGAATTTCTAGATGTTATCAAGTTGTACAAATTACTTTTAGTTGTACAGTACGTTCTATTGTTTTCCCTTAATTTTCTAAGTATTCCTTGGTTAATAAAGAAATGCTTACTATGCTTAAGTACTCCCCATCCAGCCACAACACCTAACTGCCCAGTATAATTCACCACAGTTTCTGGTAAGCAAATTGGTTGGATCCGACTGTTGAATTCCACGGGGTTTCTCAGCCTAATTAAGGCAATGTCGTTAAATCCTGAACGGCTCTTGTTATACTTCTCGTGGCTAAACGAAAAATGTCATAATCAGAAAATGGACCCCCTTTGAATTTGAAAATTGGCAATGATTTCGTCGATCAAATTATAAATCTCACACGATAATTTTTTCTATTTCATAATTGTCACTTTGATCTTCTCTGCAGGTCACTCCGAGTTTGATTCCAACGTGGGGAATAATTTGTGGCCTAAAGTATAAAAAACATAGGATTACACTCTGATTAACTTTCAACAAGTAGTTTAAGTTAGTTTTCTACCAACATTTTAAAACAGTGAGCTGCAGTTAAAATGTGGCGATCGTCGATTAAGGCCCCGCCGCAGAAGATATTCCAAAAAGCAGTAATGCCAACCTAAAATGCACAAACATTCATATTAAACCACTTTTAGGGCTTAAAAAGGTGGTAATCTTTAAGATTAAAATGCTTACCAGCCATGGGTATTTCTGGATTTCACTTCGTTCACCACCAACAATTCGCGAATGTAATCTATCCTTTATTCCACAGTCTACACATTTTGTATCATTTTTAATTTAAATGTGAAAATAAGGCTTATGATTACTTTTCGTGGCTAAGAGTTGAATGTATCATTTGTGTGATTAGTGGTTACTTATTGATTTGTATATATATATTGATTGTCATCTAGTGTTATGGCATACTTTGAAATGTTATATTGTATGTTGAAATAATAGTTTTTTGTTTATAATTGGAAAAAAAAATGACTTGATGACTCTTAGCCCTCATAATTATATAACTACACAAGTTGATAATTCTACTTTACAAAAACGAATCATTTGGATGTTATTATAATGTTAAATAAATACCGCAGAATCGAGTTGATTTGCCATCTGTTATAAAAAATCAGTCGAAAATTAGTGCACTTCCAACGTGTCTAACTTTTAAATACACTTGTTGATTTTCATACCTTCTGGGGAGGTTACCGATTTATTTGATGGAACTTGCTTAAAATGCAGAAGAAAATATGTTTTATAACGTAAACTTCAGTAAACGTGACGACATTATAAATGTCGCGAAAGTGTTTCAAGTAGCAAATTTAATTATTAAGCAAATTCCAGAACTCGTCAAAACATGTCTTACTGTATCTAGTGATGTTGTAGAATGCATGTCCAATGCCATGATCACAAAACAGACAAGAAAAAACAGATCAAATGTCATTGTCTATTAGTAGTAGCACATTAACAAACGAGGATTCCTTCCACAACGCACTTAAGTTCTAGTTATCATGCTAAACATGGCGGCGAATCCCCAAATAGAGCAAAAGAAGGAAAAAACTTTTCAATAAGACATCAATTTATCGCAATAATTGACGTCAGCAGTGGTTGATGACATGTTTAAAAAAATGGTACACATGTGTTAGTCGCTGCGAAATTGGAAATAATTTTACGCGAGCAATTGTTGATATTATAACTCGTGCCACCTGACTTTTCATAAAGATACAAAAGACCAGAAGCGTCATGGAACATATCACAAACAACTAAACGGGAGGCATCTGGGTTATAAAAAAAAAAAGAAAAAACTTACGCGTAAATTGTTCCAAGTTATCTTATGAAATGCATAGCATTTAATAGACAAAGTTGTCATTAGCACTGATTGTTGACAGCAAGACAAACCTCAACTATTTTACTCGGATATGACGTTTTTAGAAAACAGTTTGTCATACCAACATCACACTGAGTGGCTTATTCATATGGATAGAAGAGTATAAAAGGTGTGTCAAGGTTTTTGAAACACAAGTTAAATTTTAATAACAATATACAAGATGGAAATATCAGCATCAGACGACTTTTCATAAGAATTGTAACCTGCTGAGTTAAAAATCGACAAATGGCTTCTAGAGTTTTGGTTAAAAAAAAATTCAAAAAATCTAATGAGTTTGTGGAGTTCAGTTTTATCTTTTAGTTTTTATCACTAAAGAAAAATGTGCAGCTTTTTTACAACATTTTCTTATATTATAGCAACAGAGCCTAATAACCAATCAAGCTGGAATGTATTGTACAAGAGTTCAATACAGTTTACAAGTTGCCTAATTTAGTTAAAGAATCGTGTTTGCCAAATGGCAACGACCGTATCCATTTGAGTTTTAGAAAAGCACTAAATATATCACAATAACACGTGTCGTTTTACAAATTGATCGTTAATGCAAACATGTAGCATCGATGTAAAGAGCGCTTTTGTTTACACAAAGACGCTTAATGCTTGCGTCTACCGAACATTTTCTTTGATATATATCGTCGAAGAGAAATTTTCAAGCATTAAATCCTCCGTCAATATTCCTTGAGACTACACTGATACACGCTTCAATAATTCTTCGTCGGAAGTTCCAAATCCACATGAACACAAGTTACTTTTTAGCACGTCCCAGAAGACATAAATCGATTAGCTACCTGAAATCGATTTTCCAAAAGTTCTGCATACAATAGCGCTAAAAATGCAACATTTGGCGTGGTTTAATTTTCGATAAAACTAAATCCCTAACATTTTCAACATTTTTATGGTTAAAAACTTAACGTTTACGACCTCAACTAGACTCCATACTTAAATCTGCCATAATGGCAAACAAAGAATTTTCGACGACTGGGAACAAGGGAATCTGTGAGTTTCCAATAAGCAAATATGTTTTGTGCTTTACTGGAGCCAGATTTTGAAACCTAGATTTTGAAAATAAGTTGGGATACTGTATTTGGTGCTTGAGCTATCCGTCATGACTATAAAGGAGGGCCATTGGAAACCATGTCGTCAACGGAGGGTTGCAACACTTAGAAACCAGCTACTCTTGTTATTTGACTAACTAATCAATTCTGCTGTCATATGATCCCAATGCAGGTCACGAAATCCATAAAGCGGTTCCGCCTCTCAGTGTGCTTTACCATCCTTCCGGTTGCTCCATTATCAGTTAGAAAACCACTCAATCCAGATCGCAGTTCCTTCAACTTTTCCAATGCAGGCCACGTCTAAAAAAGAACATCTGACCAAGATGGATGGCCGGCCAAATCCACTCCTCCGACCTCTTGCCGAGTTGCTGCTGAGCATCAGAGGACTTGAACCACGTCCACGCTGGGTTTACCACACCAAAGTTCAGATCCCTCCGATACCGTCGCCTTTGAAGACTTTACAATCCATGAAACCCAGCACCAAACACCGTTCCGAGGAAGACTCGGGAGACAGGCACAAGCTGGGTCGAGCAATGCCGGTCCTGTTTGTGCTGCTGCGTTTCTACGGCATCGACTTCTCGCCTGCCAAGACTAGACCGGCGACCAACTGTACAAAGTTCCGGCGAACGCTGTCCAAGTTTCTGTCGTACTCCATCGACATCGCGTGCGTAATACCCTACATCATCTACAGCATCGTGATGGTGGACCCGGAGCACTCGACCCGGGCTTTCGAGATCTCAACCTACCTGTTGAAGATCAACCTCTTCACCTTCGGTTTGTCGCGACTGATCATGAAGAACCACTCGGACAAGTTCGACGAGATTCACGAGCGCCTCTGCGGCTTCGAAGTCGACACTAAAACTTTCGACAAGGCCCGAAAGTACGCCAAGAGGCTCGTGCTTTTCATCACGCTGGCGGTCAGCCTCTCGTTGCTGGTCCTCCTCGCGTACCTCGTAAGCATTTTCGTCATCTGCCGCTACGGTATCGACTTGGAAGAGAAGCGAAGTCACTGTACCTCTTCAGTGTGGCTTAATTTCAGCTACCACAGCGTTGCCACCTCCCTCTTCACGGCTATCTGCTTCTTCAGCTTCGCCTGCATTGCCTTCGCCTTCATCTGCTGCACGATCCTCCGGCATAACCTGAAAATGGAGACGGATAGCATCCTGGATGCCCCATCGACGCGGAATGCGGCCGAACGCTTCGTCCGCTTCGTGGATGTCCATGTAGAGACTCAGCAGCTTATCGATCTGATCGACACGGTTTTCTCAAAGATCCCTTTCCTTGTCATCCTGGTGCAGATTTCCTCAGTGGCCCAGGTCCTGCGCATCCCCTCCTGCACCTATGTAATAATCGACGAAAAAATCATGGCGTTCTGCTCGTGCATCACCAACATAGCCCTGTATTGCGTCGCAATACTCTGGATCGTGGCTGCATCTAGATTAAACCAAGAGGTGAGCCAAAATCCCGAGTTGCATTTTCTCACGCATCCTAAATAGTGCAGATAAAAATAGAGCTCTTAAACTGCTGCCAGCTGAATGTACCCAAAAGTTCATCTTTCAAATTGGGAGCGCCTAAAAAAAAAATAA
>JAQGAE010003099.1:0-15673 GCA_034696685.1 Julus scandinavius | reverse complement strand
TTTATTTCCTATAATGTTGGAAATCATGGATGTATATATTAAACTGCTTTCTTCTAATATTACTCTTACATTTATTTCCTTTCTGCATTATTTCCACACATAAAGCCATAACATGTTTTAAAAAAATAATTCTAGGACAAAGAACGCATTATTCGGATTTACATTAACTGCAATGGGAAAAATGGATTCGGTTTACGAACAGGGTCGAGGAACGGATTAAGTTCATAAACCGAGGTTTCACTGTATATTCATAGCTTATTACAGTGTTTTACAGAGGATTCAGAGGATGACATCACAATCTTGGGGCGAATCATTTTGGCCATATATTTAGGATTGCCAGTATCATGTAGGGCCCAGCAGAGCCGAAAATTGGCCCAGGTCAAATATATATTGCTTATTTACCTAAAAAATCTTAAAAATCGCCCTTTTAATACAGGATGATTGTGCTTTTACCTTAAAAATCGCACGTTTAATGCAGAAAAAGCGTTTTTACCTTAAAAATCGCACTTACACTTTAGAAAAATCGCACTTTTGATGTAAACGTGTAATTCCCCTTTCATATTTTGCCGATTCGGTTTGAAATTTGTACAATTTCTTGTATTTAGGGGAGGAAGGAGTGGGAGGGGTGCCTATCCCCAAGATCCCCCATTTATTTGGCAATGTATTTTGTTCTGCCCTTCTGCAACCGCAGAGCCGCAGAGTCAGACAGCAGGAGTTCCACTGTACTTAGAAACTTACTAACTTTTTAACATAAATAACTTTTGCAGGTTTGTGGGAATTAACCCTGTAAATAGCACTATTAACCTGTGGAGGATTTTTCTTCGTCTTTCTCGTTTACAAAGAAGGATGGCAAGTTGGGACATAGTGCCAAAGGTGAAGTTATTACACCAGTGCACTGTGCATCAGCACTATCAACAGGTTGTCGATATGCATGTGCATATAGTTTCAAAAAAAAAAAATCCTTAAGTATATAGTGTTGTGTGAACATTGTAGGCCTAGCAAGATTGATGCTTACGGAAAGGGTTACGATATGTATGTAGCTAATTTGGAAAGTGTATCGAACACGAACCTGGCAACTGCGAGCATCAACAGCCAGCCGTCCTGGCCTTGAATCAGAGGACGACGAAAGACCGAACGAAAATTAGCCACCAGCGAATATACGTGGCTTTAGGGTGGAAAAAGGGAGTGGGTGACGCGATCACGGACAAAAATATTGTTGGAAAATATACGGTTGCCCGAGCAACAAAAACCCAGACTCACGGTCTTCATGGACGAAATGCCTCGCTGGTGAACGAACTCGATCGCGGGTGCGAAACACGCGCCGAGATTTTCATCGAAAAACACAAAATAAATAACGCCGATTATCAATGTCGTTCAATCAGCGGACAAATGAACAAAAAACAACCCTCAAAAAACGAGCCCCAAAATCTTATTGCGTATACAGTTCCACGCAACTTCAATGGAACACGAGATGGCGGAATTCGATTCACGCAGAAATTTCGCTATATATCGTTACAAAAACTTTACCGATCAAACGAGGACTCGCGGTGTAGCTAAACGAGTATAAAAAAAGCAAAATTTTCAACAACAGTACTGTTTTAAGCGAATGAAAATGTATGGAGAAAACCGTTTACCGATGTCATATATGGAACGAACAGTAGCCATGGCACGTGAAGGCGTTCGATTTTCGAACAAGATGGCGAACTCAATAGGCGACTTAAATTTCGATTCCTACCGAATTTTAGTTATCCTCAAAAAACTTATTAAACCGATTAAACGCGGGTTCAGTTTTGATATAGCCTACAGTATACTGTGTATCTCAACTAGTATAAACACATAGGAAAACCCATTTTCAATAACTGTACTGTCGAATGAGAAGACCGTGCGGGCGTTCCACGTGCGAGTTCCGTTTTCCGAAACAAGATGGCCGACTTAATTAGTTTTTCGATTCCCAAGAACATTTTCAGTTAATTTAAAGACACTCGAGAAGCCAAAACGGCTCATTAATCGTCGAAAACAACTTTGGTGAGTTTTAAGTCCGCGTTCAGTTTCGAACGCAAGCTCATAACCGTCATATATAAGAAAAACCCATTTTCAACAACAGCTGTTAGATAGGCCAACGAACACGGAATATGGAAGAATCATTTTCGATCAATCGACACCTACTGATATATTTATCTCAAATTTTAAATATTTCCCTTCGTTAATTTATCTATTTACTGATAAAGTAAACACTGAACGATTTCAAAACCGAGGTTACAAAAAAATGTGCGTTTAATGCACGTACAAGATGTTTCCTTTCATCCACTTTATAGGAACAGCTGATTTTGTTATATTTCTGTAAATCGTACAATTTAAACCGTTTTGCATGCTAAAGAAAGCTTTAGTTTTTCCTGTTTTTATATGATGGTTTTTCACGACAAAAAACACGATTTTCCCCCGTTTTTAAACGAAATATTTCATAGCCATCGGTTCGTAACGGCGGCCATCTTGTTTCAAAAGTTAATGGAACGCGTGAAATGTAGAATTCCACGGTTGCGTTCTTTTCTGCCTCGTGCATTCGAGCACGCGCACGTTGAGAAATTCAAGATGGCGGTATAATGGTACGGTCTAAACACCGTTGTATACGGATTGAAAAACATGTGCAAAGCATTTGCACTTGGGGGTGTTAATAGCTGAGCTTCCTCTGCTGCAATACGAGTATAGGGACCTCAACAGCACTAAGTAAGCCCTAAGTGTGGCTTATTAAAAGCGTGCTTATAATAAAAAAAAACAAGGGCCCATAAAAATCTCTGAAATCAATGCGTGCCGCAGGTGGCCTCGAGCAATATCGTTAACCCCGAAGGCCACTCAATTTACACATAATGACTTTCATCTATTACATAATTGAGGTAGAAATTTGGCATAAAACCCTGACGCCACACACACACACTCACTCACACGGAGGCACATTAATTCACGCTCACGCATTTCGGGACACTCGAGATGGCCAACCAACGAACGTGTCTTATGGCAAATAGATTCCCACAACAAAATATTAATAAAATAAGATGTAAAAACACTCAAAACTCGTATAGAAACAAGAGTTTCCTCGAAAACAATTTCTTCTCTACGAAGAATACATTTTTCCTCATATTTTACATGATTTTTTTTCTTCTCTTCACTCATTTTTCCCCAATTGCATTTTTATGCATTTTGCACTTTTTTAAGTGGCTGCCATCTTGGAAGTCACTAAAAGCGCAGTAATCTCACAAAATAACAATAAATGCATAAACTAAAAATGCATTTATAACAGATTGTATACAATTTCCCTATTGTTTCCAAATATATTTTGCCCAGTTTTAATAGTGTTTAATAGGTCGCCATCTTGGGAGTCGCAATAATCCCACATCATAATATACTTTCCAATTATATTTTGTCCAATTTTAATCGTATTTAATTGGTCGCCATGTTGGGAGTCCAGTAATCCCAAATCGTAATAGTAACTCTTGGTTCATAGTACATTTTGCCCAGTTTTAATTGGTCGCCATCTTGGGAGTCACAGTAATCCCACATAATTGCAAAGAAGAGTCACCATTGTTTGCAATTATATTTTGCTAGTTTCAATCGTGTTTAATTGGTCGCAATCTTGGAAGTCACAATAGTCCAACATCATAACAGTCACTATTGTTTTCAATTATATTTTGCCCAGTTTTAATTGTTTTTAATTGGTCGCCATCTTTGGAGTCGCAGCAATTTCACATCATAATAGCAAATATACTATATCAACACGTATTTACAATTTCATAATGTTACTTTAAAGTCACAGTTTTGCACAAAATGCAGACCAAACTTTACAAATCCAATCAAGCTAACAGAAATAAAAAATTACAGAAAAATCAGTTAATTTCGTTTGGAGTATTGAGTTTAGCAACCCCTTTGAATTAGTCGGAATTAGTTTCGTGGGAAATTGTATCGCGTAAATTAGCTCGTAAAACTTAATTCGTATTATCCATCCTTCCGTTATTCCGTTATGTTTTTAGCTTTGTTAGTGTGGTAGTAATTTTTTTTTGTGAATGAAATAGCTTTGTTGATGCTCGTAAATGCAAAACGTCCGATGTTCATTATGCTGGTTTTTAACAACAAGCATTGATGAAAACGAGGCTTTATTTTGTGCTAAAGCCATGTATGAAAATGTAGTAAATTTGATGGGACGCCATTCGCTTTAATCGGACGATCATTCAAATTGAAACATAATGGTGGAAAAATGAGTCCTTTTTTTTTGTACGAACAGATTTGTGTTAGGACTAGCGAGAGCTTTTTATATTTCTAGCCGGATGAAGCTCCGAATTCGGGGTGTTTCAAATGACTTGTTCCTGCCAATTGTGCATTTATTGAGTGCGCTTTCGGCTTTATATCCTTCAATAAAAAGATATATCCAATAGAGGAATGGGTGTTATAATCCCTATTAAATGGGGATTTTTGAATAAGCCACACCAACCCCCTCAGAAAAATCTTGGGAATCCTTAAATCATCCAGTGTTCCGCGCGTTTTTATTGATCCTGCCTAATTTTATTTCATATATTTTTAACACTTTAAGTATATTATTTATCGAGTGACCGCCATCTTGGGAGTCTTACATCAAAGACGTTAATTACTAGAGGAAGAGGAAAATATAACTTCACATTGACTCACCTTTAAGTGTTTGCCGCGACATTCTGTCAAATCTCCAAGTTTTTTCAATTTAATCTCGTACGATTGTCCTAATTGGGATCAAGAAATTGAGATACACAAATTAGATTTCGGCCATTAGTGACATTGGTCAAGCAAAAAAGCAACAAACAATGTCTCCACAAAACACTATACGATTTAGAGATTTCAGAGAGAAATTTAAGTAAGATCAACTTGCTAAAACAAAATTGAGGACTGATGGATAATAAATGCTCAAATATTTGCAAATAAAAAAATGGGAGTGTTATGAAAAAATAGGATTATTATCATGCCGAGCTGGTCATGGATAAAACATATTTTGCAATTAAACTTTATAGAGAAGGAATTGATTTTAAATCAATCTGAAACATTCAAACCTTGAAAATTATGCAAACATTAGTAGTATATGAAAAGTCAACTCTGTATCACTTTTTTGCAATTAAATGTTTAATAAATATTAAAATTCAGTACTAAAAAAACAAAACACAGATTTTAAGTCTTAAAACTGTTTAAAAAAAAAAAAAAAAAAGGACAGTTAAATACAAAAAAGATGACCTTTCATATATTACTAACATTTAACGAGATTCATCATAATTATAAAAATGATTATCAGCAAAACATCCCTGGTGGAAAAAACTATCTGGCACATGGATGGATGGATGGATGGATAGATAGATAAATCGGTACTATGAAGTTATCGGGCCTCAATTTACAAAGGCTATGTATACAATGTCAGATCGGATCCATCATACTGACCTAACCTAACCTAACCTAACCTAACCTAGTTTAGGATAGGTCAGGTTATGTTAGGTTAGGTCAGTATGATGGATCCGATCTGACATTGTATACATAGCCTCTGTAAATTGAGGCCCGATAACTTCATAGTACCGATAAATCTATACATCCGAGTATATATGTGCCCATGTTTCGTTACTGTGTTTAAATTAATATTATTTATATTATTCCTCCATAAATGGACATAGAAGAGGGTTTCCCCCACAAATAAAATGTTCAACTTCCCTGACTTTTCCAGGTTTAAAAAAAATTTCTCTGACAAGAGAAATTCATTTTTTACTGGAGAATAATTGTTAAACTCTGAACATATGTGATTTTTACTACAGAAAATCCGATGTTTAATGTGAAAAATTGAGATTTTACTGAAGAAAAATCGTATTTTTACTGGAGAGAAATTGAATGTTTATCACAGAAAACCAAGATTTATAATGTGAAAAATCGCAATTTTACTGCAGAAAATTGCAAACTTCAGATGGAAAAATTGGTGGTGGACGTTCTATACAGTCCTCATTCTGTCCATATGATGTCCACAGTCATATTGAATTGCCCTGGCTTTTTCCAAATAATTTTTTTCCTGACTTTTTCCAAATAATAATTTTTTTCCTGACTTTTTCCAAATAATAATTTTTTTCCTGACTTTTTCCAAATAATAATTTTTTCCTTGACTTTTCTAGGTCTTTCCAATTGCCCTGGCAATTCCAGGTTTTCCAGGTCTGGGGGACACCCTTATTTCAAATATGAGTGCTCCGAGTTTTCATAGCAAAATGGGCCTAAGTACCATATAGTCTAATCATTTAAAGATGACTGCACTTATTTAATTTTTATATAAATAATGAACTTTATTATGTTAACAAATGATCCAACTTCAATTTTTAAGGACGTGTTCTCTTGAATGTTGACAAGGGCCTCCAAAAACTCTTTGGGGGCCTCTTGAGAATATAACATGGGTCTTATTTTCCCACCCTGTTAAGTCAAAGGGGCAAAATGGCAAGTTGGATCATGTCAACGATTAAAATGCTTTCTTCAAACATGAATTGTTAGGTGTTGCGGTTAAGTTAACGCGTGAAATGACCAAAATTAGTGAGACACAAAAAGCGCGTTTGCCTGGTGGGTATAACGAGTTTGCCAGTCTCGTTTTGAGTGGGGTACGTGGTGGATTAGCTTGCTCACTTACCTTGGTTCAGGTAGGTGAGTGTCTCCTCGTTGCTTTTCGTGGCAATTGAAGTTGCTGCTCCCAGGACGTACTGGTAACTGCACTGGTTGACCATTGAACTGTTGGTCACGCTGTAAGACGGCGTGCCGTGCAACAAGAGGTTCCCGTGGGGCGGGAGGGCATTCGTGTTTATGGAGGCTGTCTGGGGAGTGCTAGACCCATGCTGACACCTGAGAAAATATACAAGAAAAACACAAATTAAAACCTTGAGAGAAATGATCGCGGTTTACACGATCGGAAATTATGTTTTCTCTTATCTCGCTACTTTGCCGAAGTCAACAGCCGAAGAGATCAGCTGAAATGTGCACTTCATCGCGCTTCAAGATTAGCAAACACACACAAAAAAAAACATTACTCCCAACAAATCAAAACATGAGAATCTAGAGAGAGTATTTCGTATATTTTTTTTAATAGATGTCGCCATTTTTTTTATTTTTCGTATTTCGAACAACAACAATCGAACGCTCTGTTTTTTTCGAATACGACCACGTGACGTAAACAGAACGTAACTAGGCAACCGTGGAACGTCGTGTTCTACAATTTGTACGTTCCACGAGCGCTATGGGAAAACAAGATGGCCACCATTTTTTTTTTTTCATAATAATCCACATTTGACGTAGGATACTTTTGGGCAATTCTACGTGTATTTTTGGTATTCTGAAAAAGTGTTCGATATAATTACGATATAGGGCATATTTGATACTTTCGATATACACCTGAAAACATTGATATCCACCTCAAGTTCAGACTACGGAATACGGAATCCCATTTAATCAAGGTGCATCTAGCCATAATAATGCTAACTAAACAGACAACAACAATGTGTTTAAACCCAAATTAGTGAATTAGTGCATATCAAAAACGGATGTTACTGGAATTAAAACTCGTGATGCAAATTTAACACATGTGAGGAAAGTGGCGCCTGGAACGCCGAATACCGATGACGTAACAAACATTTCCTTTTCCCCTCACCTTTATAGCAAAATCGCGCTGACATAATACTAGGTACCGAAAGGCTGAAATCTGCAATTGAAATGAAGCACCCGGGTGAGAAAAACAACACCTCTGAGCGAAATATCAGTAAACTCGTAAAAAGGCTACTTCATGAAATTACTTATTGTTAAAGGGGAACGATTAAGATTTTTCACCTTTTCGAACGCTATTTCGCGATTATTAGGCAAATGTTCGAAGGTCAGGAATTAAAACTCATAAACAAGGGAGTCTTCGATGGGTCAATACTTAGTAAACGCCAAACACACAATTTCAGTGTTTCCAACGAACTTTCCAGCGTTATATTACTTTCTACTGACCCTGTATCTGACAAGTTACGGAGTCTCTTGTCTAAGGAATACATGAAAATTACGGAGACCCTGATGGATCCACAAAAATACGGAATCTCAAATGGAATCACGAAAACTACGGAAACCCTGACGGATTCAGGAAAACTACGAAAACCCTCTTAGATTGACTAAAAATACGGAATCTTCAAAAGATCCACGAAAACTACCAAATCCATGAGGGATTCACGGAAACTACGGAGACCCTGATGGATTCAAGAAACTACGGAGACCCTGATAGATTTAAGAAACTACAGAATTCTTGATTGATTCAGGAGAACTACGGAAACCCTCTTAGATTGACCAAAAATACGGAATCTTCAAAGGATCCACGAAAACTACCAAATCCATGAGGGATCCACGAAAACTACGGAGACCCTGATGAATACAAGAAAACTACGGAATCTTCAATGGAACCACAAAAACTACCGAAAACATGAAAACTACGGAGACCCTGACGGATACAAGAAACCTACGGAGACCCTCTGATTAACAAAAATACGGAATCTTCAAAAAATTTACGAAAACTACGGAGATCCTGAGGGATACAAGGAAACCAAGGAATCTTCAATGGAACCACACAAACTACGGAGACCCTGATGGATACAAGAAACCTACGGAGACCCTATTTGATTCACGAAAACTACGGAATCTTCAATGGAACCACGAAAACCCTGATGGAACCAAGAAAACTACGGAAACCCTGATGGGACCGTATTAGCTACAAAACGTAAAATAAGCTACGGAGTCCCAGAAAGGCCGACCAAATAACTCACATTATGGCAACTTATTTGCTAAAACGTTAGCAAAACATTGTGTGTAAACAGAATTGAAAAATACACCGTAGACAAATCAATAAAAACGTTATCCAAATGAATAATAATTTTTAAAAATCATTGCTGCAAGGTATTATTTATTGTTGAAACAACAGTTTAAATGTAGGTTTCCTCCGCTTGCCCCAAACACTAATCACCATCTTAATAATTGCTTTTTAAATTGTTATTTCAATGACACAAATTCGGATGATGTGTTATTGAGCAACATGCCGAGGGCTACTAAAAAGGGGAGAGAGGGCGCTAACAACAGTTGTGTCGAATAAGCCTTATAATGATCGTCGATAATTTCCAATTATGCTATCCAAATGTCGAATTTGGCATACAAATCATAAAAGTAAATTCGGAAATAATAAAAAGAGGCCACTCGAGAGGCACACATCGAAAACAGGAAAGCTAAACGTGTTTATATGGATGAAAATGTGGCATTTTGTCCCCCTGGCGGTGGAAAATGTTACGAGTAACGTATTATAAAAAAGTAACATCTTCATCTAAGTAACATTTATAACTGAGGCTGAGGTCACAGCCCTGGATTAATCGAGGCAATATAAATGTCTATTAATATACTCTGGTGGAAAATCACAAAATATTAGCTGTGGTCACGAAATGGATTTAATCCTAGCTGAAAATAGATTTAAGCTAAGTTGAAATCAATTTCGTGACCACAGCTACAGGCAAAATCAACAAGAATTTATCTTCAGATAGGTGGCTTTAATAAAATGTAAAAGACATACTATGTCTGTGGTCACGGAATGGATTTCATTCTAGCTGATATTTGGTCTTCAGCTAGGATGAAATCCATTTCGTGACAGCTATAGTCAAATATCAACAATATAAACCTTCAAATTGGTGGCACCGATGGAATGTCAAAAGCATGATAAAATAACCTTAACAACTGTGGTCAAGAAGTAGCTGAAACAGGTTGAAATCCATTCCGAAATCAGATTTTAGCCAGTATGAAATTCATTTCGTGATCACAGCTAATTTCTAATATTAACAAATAGGCGGCTATGAATTGATGTCAAAGATCTAGTAAAGCCTCAACAATAAATGTGATCACGAAATAGAGTTCATCCTAGATGAAATCGGTTGAAATCTATTCCAAAATCAGATTTTAGCTAGTATGAAATTCATTTCGTGATCACAGCTACAATGACAAATATTAACAAATTGGTGGCTATGAATAAATGTCAAAGATCTAGTAAAACCTCAACAACTGTGATCACGGAATGGATTTCATCCTATCTGAAAGCCGATTTCATCTTATTAAATCGGTTTTTAGCTAGGATGAAATCTATTTCGTGATCACAACTACAATGACAAATATTAACAAATAAGTGGCTATTTAAGCTAATATTAAATCGGTTTTAATGCACATTATTGCTAACTACAACTGTATTACAAGCAGGTTCAAGCAGGATGAAATCCATTTCGTGATCGCAGTTGTTGTTAAGGTTAGCTATACTGGATCTTTGACATTCATTCATAGCCACCTATTAGTTAATATGTATGATTACGAAATGGATTTCATCCTAGCTGAAAACAGATTTCATCTTAACTTGAATCGGTTTTCAGCTAGGATGAAATCCATTTCGTGATCGCAGTTGTTGTTAAGATTATCCTGGATCTTTGACATCCATTCATAGCAACCTATTGGTTAATATTTATGATTACGAAATGGATTTCATCCTAGCTGAAAACAGTTTTCATCTTAACTTAAATCGGTTTTCAGCTAGGATGAAATCCATTTCGTGATCGCAGTTGTTGTTAAGATTATCCTGGATCTTTGACATCCATTCATAGCCACCTATTGGTTAATATTTACGATTACGAAATGGATTTCATCCTAGTTGAAAACAGATTTCATCTTAACTTGAATCGGTTTTCAGCTAGGATGAAATCAATTTCGTGACCACAACTATTGTAACATACAGTGGGTAATTCGCAATAATGCCTTTGAAAACTACCTCTAAAACCAAAAAGTCACAAAACATAACTTTAGAAGTCTTGCCAAGAAACGTGCAATAAAATGAAACGGTTAACGGTTAACCTGTTGTTAAGTTGCATCATGGGCCTTTAAAGGGCGTATTTTTAATGTGTGTTTACAAAACCCACCTCATTTTTAATAATTGCCGAATGAAATTCACACCACAGAGCGAACAGCGATTACGAATTGCGACAACTTTTTGAACAAACTTCGGAAGGTTAATTCGTAATGCTATTAGCAAACAATGGGAGAATTAATTATGGCTACTTGTGCCAAGTGTGGACACATTAATTAACTTAATCTACGTTTTTTTAAAAATCATTTATATACAGGGTGTTTCAGCGCTATGTTGCCAAACGTTGTGGGCATGTAGAATGGGTTCATACAAGCCATTTATGTTAATGTAACCATAGGCGGAAATGCCCGGTTAGGGTGCTGGAGGCTGTACTAGCCATTCTCACGATGGCCATCGCATGCCTCATACCATGTTCATGTTTCATTTCAGACTGACAGCATGGAGCGATGTACCTTTGCTGAGCTTGCAGATATGGAGGTATGGAGGAGCACGTGGGAATGCGAGGCAAGCTGCGAGAATGTACCAGGAGAGGTTTCCTGCATGGAGACACCCATGTCATGCCACATTTGTTGCAATTGACCGGCGCCATGTCAAGAGCCTTGTCTATGAAACACCTGTAGAGACTGTGGAGGACTTAATCGCCCGGATATCAGTCGCCTGCAAATTTGTACAGCAAACACCTGGAATTGTTGTGAGGGTTAGGCAGAACATTATTAGTCGGTGCATCGCATGCATTGACGCTGGTGGCCGTCACTTTAAACAGCTGTTATGAATATCCGTGCTCTTGTTTCAATAAACAGAATAAACATCAGAAACGGCTTGTACTTGCTTATCCCCCAATCACAAATCAAAACACATCTGGCCAAAAATGGGACTGCATTGATCTTTGGTGGCCTTCAGCATCCTAACCGGGCAATTCCGCCTACGGGTACATTAACATAAATGGCTTGTATGGACCCATTCTACATGCCCACAACATTTGGCAACATGGCGCTGAAACACCCTGTATGCTGTTACATGTGTGCGTGTCGACACTATCACAGCCTATCATTATTCATGGACTGCAATATATATATAAACTTTTTGAATTGCCCGCCAACGGAGCCATGTTGTGCGCTTCCAAAAGTGATCTTTGAGTCTGGCATGGCCAAGCAACTTTTGATGACGAAATGTGAGCTGGGCGCACTACATAGTGCACCTGCACGAGCTTCCACTTCCTGCTTTAGTAGACGATTTTTAGTAATCTTTGAGCTACTTTCGCCAGGTGTGCCTTTAGTTCCTGTGACATTTCCTAAGCTCAGCTGTTTTTGTAGATTCTCTACAACCTTCTTTGTTGTGAAGTAACAGACGTTTTTGTGAGACAAGTTTTTCCTGTTAGGCGATTTCGTCATCTGTTGTCAAATGAATCAAAACGAAGAGCAACGCGATTGTGTAAACTTGTGTGAAACTTTTACAGAAACTTTTCAGATGTTTCGAGAGGCTTTTGGAGATGAATGACTTGAGTTGATCACGGTGTCATTTATGGGTACGAGAAATTTAAAGAAGGCCAGACATCGTCAGAAGACAATCCTCATTCAGGACGCTCAACAACTTCGACTGATGACGATAAGTAAACATTCTCGTGCGATGAAATCATCAACTGACTATCCGTGAAATGGCAGAGAAATGCAACATTTCATTTGGCTCATGTCAAAAAATTGTAACTGGACAACTGTCGATCACAGTGTCATTTTTGGGTACAAGAGGTTTAAAGAAGACCAGATATTTTAGAAGACAATCCTCGTTCAGGACGCTCATCAACTTCGACTGACGATGATTATTTATCCATAGTGGACATTATCTTGTGATGAAATCATCGACTGGCCAAACATGAAATAACAGAGAAATGCAGCATTTCATTTGGCTCTTGTCAAAAAATTAACTGAATAACTGTCGATCACTGTGTCATTTTTGGGTACAAGAGGTTTATAGAAGACCGGACATCGTCAGAAGACAATCCTCGTTCAGGGCGCACATCAACTTACACTGACGACGATCATGTTGTCAGTGAACATTCTCGTGCAATGAAATCATCGACTGACCATCCGTGAAATGGCAGAGAAATGCAACATCTCATTTGGCTCATGTCAAGAAATTTTAACTGGACAACTGTCGATCAGTGTCATTTTTGGGTACAAGAGGTTTAAAGAAGACCGGACATCGTTAGTAGACAATCCTCGTTCAGGATGATCATCAACTTCTACTGACGACGACCATATTGCCAGAGTGAACATTCTCATGCGATGAAATCACCGACTGACCATCCATGAAATGGCAGAAGAAATGCAACATTTCATTTGGCTCATGTCAAGAAATTTTAACTGAACAACTGTGGAGAAGTGGGGAGTGGGTGTTGCGTCCTGACACCACGCCTGTTCATTCTGCATTGCTCACTAGGGATTATTGCCCAAAACACGCCATGACCATCATCCACCAGCTCCGTAATCACCAGACCTGGTCCCTGCAGACTTTTTCCTGTTTCCAAAACATAAGACACTCTTAAAAGGGTAGATTTGACTCAACTGACGAAATTAAAGAAAAATCACAGGAGGAGCCGTGCAGCATCCCAGAAGATGAATTCTCGGGGGCCCAAGGGTACTTTGAAGGGGACAATGTCCAATAACTTGTAAATATTTTTAATCAAATTTAAAAAAAATCATTCCTGGAACTTTTTGATCAGCCCTCGCAAGAATACTAGGCGTCTAAGAATTGTCCATACTGTACATACATGGACATTAAAGGCTAAATATGGTCCATTCAAGGTTGTACAAGACCATTGAGTACTTAAAATGGTCCATACATGGCTGATACAGGATGACCATTCAATATGACACAAGTCCCTACATGTTCATATATATAATATAGTTAGTCCACCCATTGTTGGCCCCTTCATTAAACCACGTTGTTTACGACCAATCTGTTCGATTTGTGTCAAACATGACCTTTAATAATAAACAGCTAATGTTGTAATAAAACAACATCTAGGTCATCTTTTTTTATTTCGTTCTTGTTACAAATAATTCGCAATTTTCTATGAAAACGCCTGGGTCAAGTAAATACGACAACAAGTACATGGAAGCAGCGCCATCTGTCGAGAATACGCGACAACTCTTCACCCATCATCAATGCCCGCCTGCCTATCTATGACTAATGCGAGGTAACGGTGGCTTAAGTTTAATGGCATGGGATTAGGATTAGATATGAATTTACAGGGATTAAGAGCGATTAATGAGCGAGTTAATCAAATTATAATGACTCGCTTTCAGCTAAACACTTAAGACCAGAGGCGAAGGTTATCTCTGAGAGATAAACAAATATTTATGACACTGGGGGCGCTGCACTTTAAGACAAGCTGTAGTCACAAAATGGATTTCAACCTTAGCTGAAATACATTTTTTAACCTAGCTGAAATCCATGTTTTAACCTAGCTGAAATCCATTTTTTAACCTAGCTGAAATCCATTGTTTAGCCTTGCTAAAATCCATTTTTAACCTAGCTGAAATCCATGTTTCAACCTAGCTGAAATCTAACGATTTAGCCTAGCCCAAAATCCATTATTTAACCTAGCGAAAATCCATTTTTAACCTACCTAAAATCCATTTTTCAACCTAGCTGAAATCCATAATTTAGCCAAGCTGAAACCCATTTTTCAACCTAGCTGAAATCCATGTTTTGTCCTAGCTGAAACCCATTTTTCAACCTAGCTGAAATCCATGTTTTGTCCTAGCTGAAACCCATTTTTCAACCTAGATGAAACCCATTTTTCAACCTAGCTTAAATCTATTTTTAACCAAGCTAAAATATATTTTTAACCAAGCTAAAATCTATTTTTAACCTAGCTAAAATCTATTTTTAACCTAGCTAAAATCCATTTTTTGTCCTAGCTTAAATCTATTTTCAACCTAGCTGAAATCCATTTTTAAACGTAGACTATAGCTGCCCCAATTAACCGGAACGCTCCTACCGCAGGCCCCCAACACGAAGTAGATAAGCAGTGAGTGAGTGCACTTGTTTATTCTCCACCCCTAATCGATTCAACCTTGACCTGACCAAGACGATTTTCCCCGCAAGAGGGCGCTACAAAAAAGCTCATCCACTAATCCTCAGCCATTAAACGGCGATTAAACGATTTAAAAAATGCATTTTGGCTTCAGGTAACGACACTGGAGCTCATCGATGCACTGGTTTCGCATCAACCACTCGCCACGTCACTTCCGGTCGAAGTTCAAGAGGTCACGTGGTCAAAGGTCGTGTTTGTCTCGCGCGCGCGTCGAACTTTGTGACATCACGTGACCCTCGACTGATTTCGAAATTAGTAAAAATAGCCAAAGAGGAGGGACACTCACAAATTCATGGAATACAGGGAAGAGTGGGACATTGGGACACTATGGAGAGTAGTTTTATTTCAATCATTTTAGGAATGAGAACACTGCGCACAATATTCACAATAGCATAAAGTAAACTTGTGAATAAAATATGTGACGTTTTACAGTTTGTGAATAATTTTAAAAATAAAAAGGTAAAAAATGGCCCATTCCTACCCACTCTCAGGCCACATAGGGTCTATATATGGCCCCCAGTACATATTCAGTCACATGGCCCCAGTCTATATATTTCCATACTTTAGACCCTCCTTTTCAAGGACACTAGGTGGCTCTCCTTTGTATTGATGAGCACGTGGGGCGACCACGTGGTGACCACGTG